>JAJTUR010000165.1:0-102017 GCA_021399475.1 Hyaloscypha finlandica
AGAGCCTATATTCTTATATCTATAGAATTAGAGCTTAAAAGGACATGTCTTACTACGATTATCTATAATAAATATCTTAAGATTATAGGCTTAATAGACCTTAAACTTATTCCTATAGAAGGTTATAAACTCTTAGTTATATTTAGCTAAGGCTATGAAGCCCTAGCTCTAAGCTTACTCATTATTAAGGAAGTTATAATTAGACCCGGTATTACTAAGACTAGTATATACCTCTAAGGTACCTACTTTAGGTTAAGTTAACCTTACCTAAATAGATATATAAAGTAATATACCCTTTTTATCACGGCCAAAATTACTGACGTTTAAGATTTAGTCTTCCCTTTTCCCGGTTCCTTAGGAGGTACTCCTCTAGAGCGCTCCTCTATAGTAATCTTATTAACTTACTTCTATAAGCGCCGAGATTCCTCAATTATCTTAGCTTTTTCTGGGTTCTAATAAGCCTATTTATTATACTTAGAGTACCTCATAGATCCCGAAGTATATCCTTTCTAATTATAAGTCTAGTAGATAATTTATGCGTTAGAACTAGTACTATAATAAGGCTTAGAAAGAGCTAAACTACTACCTAAGTTATTCTCTCGGGCCTTTTAGTTCTTTTCCTTCTTCTTTTAGTGCTCTTACGGATTAGAATTTATAGAGTTAGGATCTTTCTAGGTAGAGTTACCCTTACTAGCCTCCCCGCCTTAGCTCTCCTTAATTTAGGGTAAGTAGTATATTCTACTTTCTATACTTTCTCTAACTACTCTAAAATAGATACTACTTCACTACCTAAAAGGATAAATACGAGTATCTAATAAGTCTTGAAGTTAGATAGAGTAGTATCGAGAGTCTAGACCTGGTCCCTTTTAGGGTATAGGTCCTAGTTAATTTCAAGACTAATTATCCGAGTATATAACTCGGTAATAGTCTCTCTATCCTTCTAATAAAGATCTCGAATCTCCTTAAAGGTATCTTACTAATAGGTCTAAGGAGCCTAGAGTATATCCACTAAATAGGCTTTAAACTTCTCCTAGTTAATCTCATAAGCTAGAGGACTCTACTTTATCACAGCTTCCTAGGTATCGTGAGGGTCGTCCCTAAGGGTACTTATAGTAGAATTAACTCTAGAAGAGTATCTATTATAAGTCTAAGGCTAGGTCCTAAAGACTACCTCCTAGGAAGATACGAATATCCTCTATTCTTTAAGGGACTTTCTATAATATAAGTCCAGTATCTAGACCTTAAGAAGTTTCTCTTAGTCTAGTATCATTTTTAAGATATTATATAGTAGCTCCTAATAAATAGTATCGAGATTACTCTCGAAACCTATTATATTAGGAAAAGGGGTAGATTCTAGCCCTATTCTAGGACCTTCCCTAGTAGGAATTACTATTAAGGATAGAGTGGACTTATAAGTAGAACTTAAACGAGATATAGAGAACCTTAAGGTATCCCGAAGGGTACCCTTATATTATTCTAACTAAAGGATACGTCGATTAATCATATCTACTAATTCCTGCTTTTATTAGAACACTTCGACTTCATACTATAGGGTCTATTCTGTAGCTTAGGCGGCAGCGACCTAGGCCTTAATTAGGGTATCGATTTCGTTACTGAGATTATTATTATTATTAGGGCTACCTCTAGGAGGTACCTAAATAGCTCTATTAAAAGTATTAGAAGAGCCTTCGCTGTTTCTATTTCCTCCCTAAGGATTAATCTAATCGACTTCTTCCTTAGGAGTAGGGTCGACGATAAGCTACTATACGCTTCGTAGGTTCCGCGATATTATTACGTTATTGAACTACCTCCCTTAAGGGCAGAGAGATTAGCTTATAAGGTAGTTATTAGTAGGTAATAAGGTAATAGTAGAATTAGAGTTATAGTATTAAAAATTACTAGTATTAAATTCAGTACAGAACTAATCTCTATCCCTCCTCAGAGGTCTAGGGTAGGCTCCTATAAATAGGAGCCCAGAATGACGTATATATAATCTAGTAATTAATAAGCACTAGCTAGCCTACTAATTAGTAGTATTCCTGTAATATAATAGGATCATTAATCCTCCTAATCGCTGACTATACTACCCGAGAGCCGAGGTATATCACATGAGCTAATGTCACGTGTAACCCGCTACACATCACATAATTACTTAATATTAAATTTATAAATATTAGATTAATATATATAAGAGTTTCTCTATTCTATTTATTAAATTATAATTTGAGTTTATATTTATAATAGTAAATTTATATTATTTTTATTAATATCTTATAAATTAGTAATAATTAAGAGATAAATATATTAAATAATTAAAAAAGTATATATAAAGTTATAATAAAGATATTATTTAAAGGATATTTAATTAAAAGTTATTATAATAACTATTAACTTAAAAGGATTATAATTATTATATAATATTATTAATAAAGTTAATATTATTGACTTTTTATAATATATTAAAATAAGTTATTTTCAAAATTATAAAACTAAATATATAAAGAGTTTCTAATAAAGATTAAGTAATAAATAGAATTCTAATATATAATATTAGTAATAAAATTAATAATTTCTATTATATATACTTTATTAACTTTTATTTTATAAAAGAATTATTTTTATTTTTATTTTTATAAAAAACTAACTTAAACTTAGATTTTATTTAGAAATAATAGGTTTTAGTAAATTATTTTTATATATTATGAGTTACTATAATAAATAGAGTATAATTACTAGAATTTTTATAATATTTTATATATATATTATTAAAATATATTAAAAGTTAATAAATTAAGTAAAATATATATCCTTTAAAATATTTTCTTTAATTATATAAAATACTTTATTATTATATCATTTACTTATTTTATCATATATATAGAGCTTATATATAAAATATTATATAAAACGGATTTATAGTTGTGTAATTATTAAGAAATAAAAAATTCGCTAAATCGTGTTTTTAGTGGGGTCGTGCTTTTGGTAGGGAATTCGGTTACGGAGGTACAGCGCATAAAATATTCAGATAGCAACCGAATCGACAGGGGTCATGAAAATTTAAACCCTCATAACTCTTTCAAAACGTGACATAAAAGCGCCTAGTAAACTCGATTATTATCTCATATACGTATGCTATTATACTATCTCATTTTTCTGTTTTTATAGCATTTCGTAGTTGCGTTGTAAGGGTTTGAAGTTCAGACCCCTGCTAGCGCTGTATGAATGCTTATGGGCTGTACCTCCGTAGAAGCCCCAAATTAGGGATGTCAAAATCACAATTTAGACTACATTACATAATTGTTAATGCACGTAAATTGAGTAGAGTAGGTAGTTGCATTGAGGTTAAAGGAATTGGTTAAAGCTAGCTAGAAAAGTACTCAACGCGAGGTGTGGAAGGTCTGGAATATACTTGGATGGGCACAGCGCTCGGCTATGCGAAGCGATCGCGCTACGCCCGATTGGGAGATCGCAACTGCAACACTTGCAACAACATAAACTACGATAATACACAATATATATTTCTTACTAATCAGTGAAGCTAACCAAAAGTTCCAATTTCCGGGGGCCAGGGGTCCTTTAAGAAAGTAGTACTTTAAACTAAGTTTGTCCTTACTTGATGCTTGGATTATCCTCATTTTTATACTACCTTGCGCGAGACTACGATATTATACGTTATAAGCTGACTACGTTAATATAAATATATAGTTACAAAATGGGCATCCCTACCCAAAATCCATCGACTGGATGAGTTTTCACGTGACTCGATGAGTCAGGGTAGATATCCAGCCGAGATTCCCGATCCTGATCCGCAAATGTAACATTTCACAGCTTCACGTTCCAGTCGCGGGTGCGGCCTTCTTTGCAATAACCCGTGCAGCGCTGAAGATTACTTTTGGTGCATCTGGTCGGCCTTACGCTCTTTATTCCCCTCCAATCTAACGTGATGTAGGGGATCATCACCATCCATTGACCAGCCATGACCAGACACTCACTTTACCAGTCGCCGCCCCACCCAATAAGCAGTTACATTGCGAATGGCCACTCATTGGTGATTGATTAAAGGGTTGTGGGTGTTTACTGGATAGGTTTACGGTCAAGTGGTCTGTGACCGACGGGTTTGTGGCCGACTGGATTGAGGCCGACTGGACTGGGGCCGACTGGATTGAGGCCGACTGGATTGAGGCCGACTGGATTGAGGCCGACTGGATTGTGGCTGACAGAATGTGCGAATCCGAAGCACGGATTTAGGATTGATTCGTGGCAGGAGAGAAGAACCGAACGACCCCGCACTACAGTACGACTCAGAGCCTCAAGTAGTTCAGCACTCCCCGGCACTAACGAACTGTCATCACCCTGCATATCACCAAGAAATCAAGTCTGAACGAACAACATTCCAAGAAACGAACTGGATTTCCCGCCCGCCCCACACGCACCTGCAGGTAATTCAAATAGGAAAAAGAAGCAAATCTGAAGCATGAGGGCAAGCGTATCAGAAACCCCGCTGGCAGACCGGTGAAGTTGATGCACACATGTGAATTGTAGAGATAGCACCACAGCCAGTGCTACGACAACACGTCAGGTGGACTGCATTGGCAGCCGCGTCAAATGATTCGAGTTTGTGCAGCTCGAAAAAGGTTTGGTAGAGAGCAAGGAAATGTGGAGAGAGGCCAGTTGAGGGAGATGCGGCTAAAGAATGCGGCTTATCACTGCGAACCATCTGAGGAACCATCTGAGGTTTTGCTCGACGATACAAGAACATCGTTTGCCCATGTGCAATTCGAATTTATTAACCTACTTCACAGACAACCATTAGTTCGCAATTGTCATACTATCGCCACATCTCATGCTCAGAGGTTCAGCGAATCGGATTCACTGGTTTGCTCTCTATGAGCTGAATGTCAAACCGCACTTTCTCGATTGACAAAAACCGCGAGCTTTCATCATTAGAGGCGCGGTTCGGATCAATCAGGCGGCGGTTGACAAACCCTCTTGGGAGAAGGAGGAATAGCCTAGAGGGAAGGGCGTTTCAGGCTCAATTACGAGTAAGCCATCGAACTACGTTCCTGCTGCAAGGCAAGCTGTGCTGTGGTGAGGAATAGTTCAGCTAACGGGGTTGTGGCACAAATCAGGGACACTCAGCTACCATGCCCCGACAGAGGCGTCGACAAAATGAAAACAAGAGAGATGGGGAAACAAGTGAAGCCGAAGAAAACTACGTGGATGTTTCAAACAATACCAGCAGCAATGGAGTCGGTGCTGGGGAATTCGGCGAACGCGGGGATGGCAATGGCAATGACCGCGCAAGTAATAAGACCAACGGCGGAAGATCTCTTCAAAGCAGAGGCACCTCGCAACGCGAATATCAACTTGATCTTGGCCCGTGGACCCAGGCGGTCCACGAGACTATTCAAAGTATGGGAGCTACCCACCAAGCAATCAAGGACCTACAGGACAAGTTCACATTCCATATAGACGGTCTTCACATGGTGGAGGAAACGAGAAAGAGGCTCAACCAGCTGGAGCACGAGTGCAAAGAAAAGGATGAGGAGCTAATGATGCAAGAGAATACGATTACTACGTTGACACGCTTTGACCAGAAAACGAAGGACGAGCTTGAGCGCAAGCGGGAAAAGATTGAGGAAGAAAAACGTGAGCTGACTCAAGAGAAAGGAAAACTGGAAAAGAGAGTCTCTATGGCAACGGCAGAAGAAAAGCACAAATTGAACCTTGAGGTTGGGACACTTAGGAAACAACATACCGAGGAGCATAAAACGCGCATGAAGGAGCTAGAAGCTGAGTTCGCGCGAAAAAAGGCCGAGAATGACAGGAGAGTTACTGCGTTAGTGGCTGAGAATGGACAACTTTCGACGACAGTGGAAAAGCGGGAGAAGACAGTCGAGACCCAAGGGAAGAAGCTAGAGAAAATCACTGAGCAATGCGATGTGTTGGAGAGAGCAAAAGATTCGGTTAAGAGAGACAAGCAGGCCCTGGAAGAGGAGCTTGAAATGATGAAAAAGGAGTTCGCATTAACCCCTAAATCAAAGGATTACCTGTATGTATTCTGACCTATCCACAGTCAACAGAAGGGCCATCATATTGACAACGGTCTAGCAAGCAGAGATTCGCAGAAATAGATAGCCTGATCGAAGGAATTTCTTTGATATACTTCGATGACATAGACGGAAAAGTAAAACCCTCTGCCACGATTAGCCTCTTTTACTTACTTCGTATCAGGACCTGGAAAAGGTACATGAAAAACTGGTTAAAGCAGATGCCTGCTTTGGCTCCGTCCCGATTGATGACTCCGACGATTCACGTGCCCTCCGGGCTGCCCATGCTCAGCGTATTATCTCTGATGCCCTATGTCAATATATCTGGAAACCCCTCAGCTCCGAGTTCACACTATCGCACCCAAAATTGGATGTTCTCCTCAGCAAGATATCGGATGGGTTGGGCAAATCTAGCCACAGCGGACGCGCAGCAAATGTCTGGACCGCTCTCACGATGCGAGCTCTTCAATCTTTACCAGCCGAGGCTTCGGAACACAACGAATCTCCCTCCGCTACTCGTTCCAGAGCCGAGAGTGTCGTCTTCAAGGTTTGTTCCATCCTCTCCCCGCTCGTCAGTTCGTCCCAGAGTGAGGAACTTCGAATGAGGCTCCTTGGGCTTGCGAATTCGGCCATCGACATTTGGAACGATTCTCAGTCCGGCGAGTTAAAAATCATTGTCTGTCCATTAGAACGCGCACTTCGCGAAGAGTGGCGGTGCCAGAAGCTTGACCCAGAATCGCCATTAGATGGTTACGATGAAGCGATGTCTAGAACCCATCCCCGGATCTTCACACTCTTCCCACGGGTCGTAGCTCACGGAGTGGCGGGCCCGATTAACTATCACACAGGCCCGTCTGGCCGTGGGTCGCGACAGTCTGATCAGGCAACTCGTACGATAGAGACGGACATCTATCCTGGGAGGGGGCTACCTGAGTGGTCGCCATTGGTAGTGCGAGGAAAGGAGGAGCAGGAGGAAAAAACTGAATATCTCTCAAAAGTGCTTGAGGATGCGAAGAAGAAATTGCACAGTCCTGGAGGTATTTCGGGGTACAGGAGAGACTCAATGGCAAGTTCGATAACAGGACCACTGAGTCCGACGGCCACGAAGTTCTCAGACAAATAGGCTATTCGATCAACTCCGAGTGAAAGAGATAATGTGGCGTGGTGGTCGTCACGGCTGTCGAGGAGAACCCACGGAAACCCTAGGATGAAACGTTGACTATTTAAGAAGCTAGCTGCAGAAATGCAAGGAAACGGAAATGACAGAACGGTGTTGGAGTCGACAATAAACGAAGGTGCGGCTAGTGGATATTCGGAGGAAATCGTTGTGAAAGTGTAATTTGGGATTTTGGCCATTCCTGTCGGCGGTCGCTGCCTCGAAGCAGTCTACCGGAGTCAATTTATTTAGTTAGTATCAAATAGTCTTACATGCTTTCTCAAATACTTCACTACCACCTACTCAATCTCAGGACCAAGGCTCGTTTGGAAGTGTGGATATCCGGCGTTGGCCTCGATCAAATGTCTCCTCAGGTTGGGCGCCCTGCGCAGGGGCCCTCCAGATATGTTTATCGAAGAGAAGTCTATCAGTCCTTTGTTAGGCCTCCTTCTGTGCTCCAGTGGCCACGTTACTACTGACTCCAAATCCGTCAACTTTTGACACTCAAGCAGCAAGTTCTTTGCACGATTCCAGTCCAGTGGACGGTCGATCACAATATGTACGGGACCGTGGGCTTGAGATTACATCGTAAGCGCTGAGAAAGGAGGTGACCCCCGACGCCACAAAAAGCCTAAGCCGTGCACGAAATACACCACGGAATTATTTGACGAATACTTTGAAGTAAATAATGCCATCCCGCATGTGCAGATCGTCCTCCTTAGCGCATACCTCCCAGACTGCGTTGCTCCAGGGGCTCGACTACTACTGTGAGATGCGAAAGCGTCTGAAGAGTCCGTACATGTAGCAGTGGGAGGCCGGTTTTTTGGTTCGGGAGAATAGGGTCGAGAGATTTAGTGAGAATTGTCAAAGAGAATCCCAAGTACGAAAGTCGAGGAAAGAATCAGGCCTTCAAAATGATAAGGTTCCAGCCAAGCGCGCGCTAAGCCCCTCTGCCCGCAATCCCCCCCCCGCGGCGCTCTGCACCCACCCCAATAATTATCGTACGGGCCTAAAAATCTGTAACGCGGTTTCGCGATCCTAGAACTAAAAATCTGTCAAAAACCGCCTGGAGGGGCAGCCAAAAAGTGCTACTTTCGCATACGCACATTATGCTAGCGGACAGCCCTCGAGGCGGGGATTTTTGGGGAAGCCCTTCGTCTGGCGAGACATTACTAGCGTGGGCAGGGGGCTCTCGCTTGGCTGACGGGGCATTAAATGATGTGGCTTCAGGCATTTTATTGGGTACCACTGCTGTGGCTGATACGCTAGTAATGTCCCACCGGACGAAAGTTTCTTGAGCCCCCGAATTGGCTAAGCGAAAAGGGGTTTAAGCGAGACAGGCCTTCCAGGGGCATACACGCTAAAGTCGGTGTAACCACCCTGACTCGGGTGTTTATTTACTTCAATCGCCTTAGCGAGCTCGCGTCTCCCAAACGCGACTCGATCTTGAGAATCTCAACACTTGCACCCATCCTCAGAAATCAACGACACAATCATGGCTTCGTCACACCGCCCACCTCTCGGTGTGATTACCAGCAATTCGATCATTGCTCCGCCCGCAGCCTCTGCCCTTTCCAAACCCGCATCGAACAAGCGCAAAGCCCCCACCGAGAAGCCGAAATACGACATCGACGATGACATCTGCCAAAGCGTCACCATCTCCTGCGCCGCGGTCCGGAACAAGATCAGAAAGTTCATCGATAGCGGAGAGATGAAAGTTGGGGAGTTCCAGAGAGCGATTGGAGCGAGTAGCAGCACATACGGTTCGTTCATGAAGAAGACGGGCACGATGGATGGTGCAGGCTCAAGCGTCTACCGCAACGCGTTTGCCTTCTTCAAACTGCGGGAACTTAATGGGGAGAATCGGAAGAAGAAGGTTAAGGCTGGAGGGGATGGGGAGAGTAAGAAGAAAGAGGCAGAAGGGGAAGATTTCAAGGGCTTGATATTGGAAGGCGAGGAAGAGGGCGAGGTTCCTGTATTTGATAGCTGTGAGGAGGTGAGGAGGAAGATCAATCAGTATCTCTCGAAGAGCGGGATGAGTAAAGCTGCTTTTGGGCGGGAGATTGGCAAGTTGTTTGGGGGAGAGAAGGAGAAGAAGATTAGTGGGGGGTCAGTGACGCAGTTTTTGGCAAAGAGAGGCCCGATGGCGGGGAACACGACGGGTGTTTACTATGGTGCTTATGTCTTCTTTGAGAAGATTAGGGCGAGGGATGGGAAGCCGATGACAGAGCATAGAGAGGTTATGGAGGATGTCTGGGATGGGTGTGATCCGAGATTCTGGAGAAAGGAGGGGGTTGATCGCAGCAAAGTCATTGATCGGATAGAGTACATTACTCTTGTTGGTGGGCCGGATGTATATCAAGATGAGTATGGTAAACCTGTTATGGGTTGGTAGTTTCGGTTCATTGGGGCGTTGGAGACTTTTTCTTGCTTCTGGTGTTGGGCTAGCTTCTGAATAGCTGAGACAGATTGTATGATATTGTAATATCTCACTTTTATTTGCATTGTTTGATCATTGTTTCTTGCGTTTCGATGAGCTGTGCGATCATTCCGCTTCCTGCCTCTGTTATTTCAAATATATGACCCTGCAAGCGCTGCCATCTCCAGGACACGAAGCAAGACGCGTTCCCGGAAAGAGGAGAGGCTGAATGAAAATGGGACTGGGGAAAGGGAGAATTAAGTGCCTGGCTAGTAGAACCCAAGACGTAATGTTGCGAACAATGGGACCCCTCTCGTGGTAGCTCCAGGGGTGTCAGAAATTACTTCTTCAGTAGCCACGAGCAGAAAAAGCAGCCTTTTTCGGTCTCTGAGTTTTCGTGAAACGTAGGTCATCTTGGACAAGAATATGGACACAACACTGACTGCAGAGTGTGCCAGAGTACGCACGTAAACAGAAGCGATTCATTGGCAACACTTCAGTCGCACCAATATACAAAATTCCTGGTTGGTGGCCCAATTGGGTAGCAGCGACGAGTCTGATGCAGGCCCAAACGATGCACCCTGATTCTCGTAATGCCAATCCGAGAAATGTGTATGCCGAGTTGCCGATTGAGACAAACGAGCCGCAGCCGCTTCCAAGGCGACAATATGTCGTGCTTGGAATCTTTGGCGACCATGAAAGGCTTCTCGAAGAAGTGGTAGTCTATGTAAATGGACCAGCAAAGTCAAAGAAAGCACTTCTATAGTGGAACACGACGTCTTTTCAGGGTCCCCATTTTGAGGGAAATGACGAGCTTTGGGTTGGAGAAGATAATTCCTTACACATAAACCTCGTGGCCATAGGTTGCTGATCTCGGTAGTGCGACACAAAACGACGGGTACACGTTCGAGTTGATAATAGCTCTGAGGATAAAGCCAGCCTCAATTCTTTATTTACTACCATGATGAAAAAGGCCAAACTACTACTATTTGAGAGATATGTCGGAGCTCAGCAGAACAACGTCACGGGTGCTAAATTTCAAGCTACAAGACTTTTCTCGGCCCCATCATATCTGAGCTTATTTGTAGCCGAACTGTATTTCGCGTATTACAAATGGCTTGGCTTAGTCAAAGGGTTTAATGCAAATGAGGAAACGGCGTGGTGTGAATGGTTGCAGCAGAACTTCAATGCTGTCATTAAGAAACCACCGGATCTCAATGGGGACCACGACGCTCCGCCAGATCTCCCACCAGCTCCATCTGCGGGGCAGTATCGATTGAGGCCATTGTGGGTCGGCCCCGACGCAGAGTCCTGGCAATCGTCGTAATACCCTTCATCCTATTTCTCACCTGCACTACGGCGTTTGCAATCTTCCGGTCATTCCATTTCGGAGCCCATCACAGCAATGTAGGAGTAGGATTTAGCATTGCTTCGTACCTGCTGGCCTGCCTGGAGGTGGGTTCTCTGTCCGATGCTTGATCCCCATGCTAACAGTTGTGCTTTCCAGCTTCTGCTGCTCTCGTTGGGTTCTTTGGTGACAGTGTGGCGTACAAGTGAGAGACGTTATTTTCTGCATGTGTTTGTACTGGCTATTTCCGCTGGCATTATGACTAGCTTTTCGTTGCTTTTAGTGTTGGGATAGCCTCTGAACACTGATGTGAGCATAAGCATCAATCATCAGAGAGTATAAAATAATTCAAGCAAACTCACCTCCTGCAGTCCAGCAAAGCATGCAGTGGTACTAAACACGTTACACCTCAGAACGAGACCATTGCCAAGTGGTAGCGGCCGTAGAACTAATGTCTAACCAGTTGGATATCAAGTCGCTTCATTACAATGATCCATCTCTGTCTAGAACAGTTTCAGCGTGACTGCCACCCAACGATCTTTATGCCACTCTTTAGTGTCGTAGTCCTCTTTCTTGCACCTAGTCCAAGGATCGTGGATAGGATGCCAATTTAGGCGTGCAATATCCAAATTCGGTTCTGCGGGGATTTTGCAGAGATTATAGCATGCCAGCTTCACAAGTCCGATCCGTTTGAAGCTGTCAGGATCCTGCATTTTCTCGAGAAGGAGCGCATAGACAAGCCGCTCGCCGAGAATCTCCTTTCTGATCTGGAACATAAGCAGTTCCTTCCATACATGATTAAGCTGATCTGGTTGGCTAAGATAGGCATAGATTTGTTCAGGCATAGCCTGATCGAAAAGAATTTTTCTGATGAAGGGGCCACCTGGGCCATCAGCTTCTGGAGATAGTTTGATCGTTGAAATCCACAGTTTTCGGCAGTGTCCAGAAACTTCAATGAAAGACCCTTCCAAGGTATCGATGTACGGACTATCACTATTGTGGAGGAGGTGGGAGTTGACAAGGGAAGGCCCATAATACTTCTTCCAGTGATCAACCTCATACCAGAGCTCCGAAACGTCTTTCTCGATATCGTACACGAGACACAAGCACGAGTCGACTTCAAGAGGGCCATTCACAGCTGCCCAGCTCCAGCTCGGGGCTCGGTACTCCGAAGGAGGCTCGTATTCCCTTGCAGTTAGAGTTCTTGCCGCCTTCCGGGTGATTTGGTACTGGGTGTTTTGTGTTTCTGACCACCCCGCAGGCTCAAGTCTGTTCCATGCCAAGCCGCGGAACAAATCGTGCTCCCAAAGGCCGGCCATATATTGGCCGAGTTGTGATCTGCTCAATGCACCTGCCAAGCCTGCTATCGCAGCGAGCTTATCAGAAGCTCGTGTCAGGCGGCGGGTAGAAAATTCAGAAACACAACAGTACCAAGTCTGCGCAGCGCGTGTGCGTTCGATATTTTCGATGTTGCGTGTTGGATTGACGGCAGCGCGTTCTATTTGATCAATATATCGCCCGATATGGTAGCTCCAACTGCACTGCCAGGCGAAGAGGCTCCTACGATCTTGAATATATCCTTCCGCCCATCGAGCTGTCCTGCAATGCCACACTACCTGTCCCTGGGTAAAATGAATGACTCGTGGTGATAGTATACGTTCCTGCAGTGTCCAGGCACGCTTGTCAATGCAAGAGTTGAGGTCGAGATCATCATCTCCTGGTAGAGTCTGTCGAAGGACATAGAGTTCGCCGTCTTCACCAGGAATTGGAGGCGAGTAATGATGGCGACGGAAGCCCAAGAATCCGACATGACAGTCTATAGCATCGGCGATGGCGAGTGTCACAGTTGCACTGTCGTAGTATCCTGCCATCCGGCCTGCTTCATGCCCCCAGTCCTGCTTGTCTTGCTGTATTATACAGAGACTGTCAATCCAAAGGTACTCGTACCCAAGGCGCCGTGTGAAGGATATGGCGTCGCGGAAATTCAGAGGTAATTGGGATAGTTTAAGACCCAAGGTCTTCCGCTCGGTAATATTTCGTGTAGTCGTCGAGAACGTATCCTCAGTTGAGCCCCAACAATGGCTGAGTGCAACGTAAGACCCCACTAGGCGCTCACTCTCGATGATCTTGGGATCCTCCGTCCGAACGTCGATGACTCGTGTGGGCAGAGGTCGTGACTTCTGTTCTTTACAAGTGGAATGATCGCGACAACGTAGAAGCCAATCCTTCACCAGTCCGACAGTTGCTTCCGAGAGCGGATCAGAGTTTACTATCCGAGGTAGATATTTCAAGTCAACTCCATACGTCTCGAGGAGAGGCCCAATGTGAGGATCGGGATGAGGCTCGGGGTATTTGCCCTTGAAGACACCCGGTCCGTCACCTGAGGGTTCTTTATTGAGTTTACATATGTCGTATTCTAGAGACGGCTGGTCCTTATTAAGCTTGAGCTTCACTTGTGTTGGTCGGGAAGAACAAGGCCCCTCAGCAATATTGCTTTTGCGCACTGAAACCATCATTTCGACCTCGTTTTGGACACAAGCCTCCGAGATTTTCAAACTCATGTGACTTGTCAAGAAGCGACAAAGGTCACAAGGGCTCTGCTGTTTGGCGGCTTTGACCATGTCACTGACCCTGCGAGTATAGATAGTTTCTCTGTAACCCTTTCCCTGAGGGATTCGGAATGAAGCGCAAAATTTGCAAAGAGTTGTCGATGTGCCAGCCTGATTGGCTGTTGTCCGGCGCCGGGTGGACCGCCAAAGAGGAACGTCGACTCCTGGGTCGTCTTCATGATGACGCTTCATGTCTTGAGGCTTGCGCTATGCGTGGAAGAGGTAGAATGGTGAAGGTGGTCGGAGGTGAAAGTGTTAAAAGGATACGAATTGTCTGTCAAAAATAACTTGCAACCTCGCGAAGCGCGTTGAGATCCTTTAGGCTGGGATCGGCAGAAGTGAACCAAGTACCAGGTAGGCGAATTACCAGGTAATCACACGATACACGAGATTTCAAGAACTATAATAAATTCCTGAAGAGAAGCGTGAAGCTCGAGAAGCTCGGGAGCAAGTGCTAAATACACCTAGCGCCATAATTAAGCGAAATACGTGGCCTCAGGCTTAAGCGAATTTTCCCCCTCACAGCGCGACTGCCTATTTAGGTGTGCACGTGGTCAGGTCAAGCCTCACTTCCATGATTTAGTAGGATGCAGCTGAAGCCTTCGTACCGACGTGCGGAACCCATGAACAGAACGTGAAAATGCTTCGGCCTTCGAATACTTCCTCATACTATCCCCTCCCTTGAATACTTACAGTGGGCCCTTTAGTAACGCCACCCTGAAAGCTCGTTTATAACCCCCAACTAAGAAATATCATGTGCTTTCCAGAATCGCTCTTGGCTATACACCCTTGAGATGGCCAGTGCCTGGGTGGTGTTATCCTTGGGCCCACTGTAAGTATTCAAGGTAGGGGATAGTATTGTTCCACGCACGAAGATCAGGAACAATGGTCTAGGAAGTGTGTCAGGCAGCGGGAAGTGCAAGAATAGACTGCACTTGCAGTATGTGCCTCACTGTGAGAAATTTTAGGGTCCTGGAGAACGGACACATTGAAGCAATCCAATATTCTCATCTCAAAATTAAAATAATCTAACCAAGGCGCAAGCACTTAAACCCAAGCAGCGCTTCACCCCCCAAACTCCATGCATGTAAGCAGAAAGCACCTCACTCATTAAAAGGCCCAAACAGAGACTCTATAGATCCTCTATGCTGCACTAGCAAGGATCATCTCTGCCCTTCCCACACCTTTCAGACAAGGGGGGAAAGTTACGCCATCCGATCAACAAGCTCATACCTCTCCTTCCCACTAATCCGCCTCCAAAGCCCTCTCTTCCCTTTACCCCCAATGCCACGCATAACCCACATACTCCACAGACTCCAAAGACACAAACCAACCACACCCGCTATCGCAAATCCAGCAACAGTAAGCAACACCCAGTGCTTCCCCATCCAGAAGATCGTCTGCGCGTCCTTGCCATGCCAACTGCTGCCGCGAGAGATGTTGAAGAAGCTCCACTTGAACCCTTTGTACTCGTCCGGCATCAAAATGCGTACATGTTCCTCAGCTGGCCGCGGGACGCCCATGTATTCTTTCCAGATGACCGAGAGGAAGAGCGGGCCCGTGGAGTACATGACGGTGATATACGGCATGACCCAATGTCTGTTGTACCCGGACAGCGATTCAATAACGCGGAGGAAGAATGGATGTTGAGGCACCGAGCCCATGGCGTCGTTACTTATGCCTGTTGGGACGGTACGCCGCACCCATGCTGGGTACGAGAGCAGAGGGTCGAGGCGCCTGTTGCAGCCATCGTCGAGATCGATGTATATGCCGCCGTAGAAGGCGAGCACGAAGTACCGGATTGCGTCGGCACGCTGGATGGGGAAGCGGTAGCTGTCGAAGGTGGAGAGGAACCAGGGGTACTCTGCGCTGATGAACTCCCGGGAGAGGTCGTCGGTCCAGAGCTATTTTCTTGTCAGCGCAATTCTTATTTTCCAATCCAAAACCCAATCCTGGACTTGAACAAGAAGGGAAATGTACCTTGTATTCGTAATCATCATGCAAATCTATACAACTCTGCTGCCCAGCCTTCCATTGTGCGGGAATACTCTCGTTTATGTACGTCTGATGTATGATCTTTGGGATCAACTGCGTTCGATTGTCGATAAGCTCTGAACCCGGGGCAGGGATTTCCGCGCGGTGGATGGCATCGCTAGAGCCGTCTTCGAAGAGGAGGCTGATGAGGGTGGAGAAGGCGTTGAGGAGGAAGCCGATGACGAGGAGGTTGATGACGAGGAAGATGATGGTGCCGCGGCGCATCTTGGAGATTTTCCCAGCAGCGAGGGCGAGGGGAGATAGTATACAAGAGGGGGGATGTCGTAGATTAGGTCTGCATCGAGGTCGAGGATGTAGATACAAATGTCGGAGGGATGCGCGTCGGCCAAGCTGCCAAGGAAGCCCAATGCTCACTGCCACAAATTTCACAGCCGTTAAAAAGGTGCAAAGGAGCGTCTTCGGATCAATCGCAGGTCGCACGTTGGAAAGAATAAAAGGATCGTAGAGAGGAGAAGAAGGAATTTAGGAGGTTGGAGAAGAGGTGAGGTGAGGTGAGGTGAGGTGTGGCGAGGTGAGGTTGAAATGAAGAGGCAAGGGCATCGCGAGAATTCTCTTATCGTCAAGGCCACTAGGGCGGGCCTCCGTTTTTCATGTCAAATCTCCAGGGGCTTCAACTCGGCTCCGAGTTCTTGACATGCTGGGGCCGCGATCGAGTCCGTCTCCGCTTCTTGCTGCGCCAGCGAGCAAATCCATTTAAGCACGCACTCCATACCGCATCCAGAATGGAACGGGAGTTGTCAACAGGCGAGCAGGGCATTCTCACTGGCCCATCATCGTCGAAAACCGAGCGCCGAGGGAGCCGTCTCTGCTTGGCGTTATTCTGCGGCGTGGGCGTCAGACGAGGTAGAGGCTATTGGAGTGTACAAATTCAGACGCGTGGCCAGGCCTCAGGACTTGCGGGTCTGATTGTCGTGTTTATGCTTATTTGAATTTGTGTAGCAGTATGTCGTACGTAGCACCGGATGGAGGGGCAGCAATGCGGGACGATTCTACCCTTTTGGAGCCAGTGGAGGGGTTCCAGTGACATTCCCACTTGTGTGTAATCAGATGGACCTATTGATTCCGAGTATCTGGCTCTGGTCTGAGTGAAGCTTGGAGGCTTCAGGTCTATGCATGTTTCGTCTGCTGAGTTGATGCCCGGCAAGTTCGGATGAGCACAAAGCTTCAATGCCCTCCCTTGTCATTCATTGCATCCCCCTTCTGCAGGAGTCAGGCACAAACTTTGAGTTTTCCACAGCCTGAAGAGTGGGCTTCGCATTGGAAGGCGGAATAGCGAATGCGAGGTTGTCCGACGCTTAGTGGTGGTGATGATGAGAGTGGGCTTATTAGCCTAGTATGAGTTGGCAGATGTGATTGCAAACTCAACTCTACGGATGTCCACGTGGAAGTCACAGATAATTGTAGATTCTTATCTTTCTGGGCGCCGGCTTCACAAGTTTTGGAAGGCAAGAGAGAGTCGCTCGCGATGGATGCAGCATCAAAAACGTGAGCCAATTCCTCTGCTCTGCTCGTTCAAGCTCATGAACTCCACGAGTTTCACACTTCATTTTGATATTTTTTGTCCAGCCAGTATCAGCCTCTTTATTATATCACCAAAGGAGAGAATCTGGTTTAAAAGCTGAAGTGCAAGAACTTTCTCACACCCATAAGCGCTATATTCCTCTGTGCAATCCTACACCAGAGTCAACACAGCAAGACACATATACCTCGCAAGAGATCCTTTTCTAAAAACTCATTTCCCTTTGCATTACCAAGCATTTCCGTGCATAATCCTCAATGACGTCTCAGTTCTCCTTTGCATCTCTCTGCTCCGTTTACATTTCCATCAAACCAAATACGTCCGTGGTTTCGGGCGTATGCCTCCCTTGTTCACTAATCACCACACATCAACCCCTCCAACGTTTCCCCAATCCAGTATCTCCGACCTCTCAACACCACCCAATCCCCATCCCCCGTCAGGCTAAACCCCGAAGCAATGTTCCCAAACGGAACTGTTGTGACTGTCTTCGCATAGCCTCCTGTACAACCCTGGATTTACATGGCGAACGGATATACAGAATGGCCTCAGGAGCAGCAAGCTCGACGCCGCACAGCGTCAATAATGACCAGGCAACGATTTATAAGCGGGTTGAAGTGAATGGAGATGCAGAGCTATCGCCGGTGTGGATTGGATATATAAGAGGTAGCTAAGGTGAATGTGAACTCAATTGCAACAATACAATACAACACTTTCTTAAGCACATTCCATAACTTGTCTCATCTCATCACCACCTTCACATAAAACCACAAACCCCCAACCCGAAAAGACTCACACCATGTCGCGCACAATCGTCGTCACCGGCGCAGCCAGAGGTTTGGGAGTGCGTCCCCATGTCAACACCTTGACTACCTTGCCTCCTCGCTGACTTTGTACTCCGTAGCTGGAATGGGTGAAACAGCTCACCCAAGATCCCCAAAACCTCGTGATAGCAGTCATCCGAGACCCGTCCAAAGCAACTCAACTCCAACCACATCTCGGACCGCGCGTCGTCGCCATAAAAGCTGATCTCGGAGCCTTCGACTCCTTCCCTGTTGTCGCCGAAGAAATCTCCAAAGCCGGAGGAGGCAAAATCGACGTCCTGATCAAGTAAGTTTTCGTTTTGATGAAGAGAATGTGGGAAATGCTAACACAAACCAGCAACGCAGGGATCATGACCGGCGCTGGCGCTTCCTTCGACCAAGGAATCTCGCACTCGAAGCCCCAAGAATGGGACGAGCAGTTCCGCATCAACGTCACGGCGCAAGTCTTCTTCACGCTCGCCCTCCTGCCCCTCCTGTCCAACAGCACCGAGAAGAAGGTCGTCAATCTCGCTTCCATGCTCGGTGATATCAAGTACTCGGAGGAGAATCCGCATCTGAATTTTGCGAGTTATTCCGTGACGAAGGCCGGCATCACGATGGCTAATCTTAAATTCCACAATGAGTATGTTTTTACCAGAATGAGAAATGAACTGTACTGACGGAAGTAGGTTTAAGGAGAGAGGCTTCACGTTTTTGGCGCTGAATCCAGGGTGGGCGAATACTGATCTTGCTGGTGAGGGGATGGGTGCTTATGTGAGTTACTCTGGTGCGAGTTTGAGAAGCAAGAAACGTTCTGATATTTGTTGATAGGCGCCACTGCAGCCTGAAGAGTCGATTAGACGGTGTCTGAGCTTTGTGAATCAGGCTACGACTGCGGAGAGTGGGAAGTTCTGGAGTCTTGATGGACTGAAGGAGGCTGTGACGCAGTGAGGCGTGAATGAAGGAAGCTGCCCACTTGAGCCGGGGAAGGAGAAGAAAATAATTCAAGTACAGCCTTTTGTTTCAGTACGGAAGAAACTTAGCAGACGCTCGTTGCCATTCAGAATTAATTACCAAAAGCTCACGAAGGAAAATGAGTTGAGAGATTTTGATTGGGTCAAGTCATCCCCAACCCAGCTGGCATGCTCCCAGGCATCGCATACTCCTCGCCCCTCGCGCGTCTCCGCCACCTGAGACCTTCCGCCTCAACCCTCTCACTTTCCACCTTGGCCCTCTGTTCCGCCTCTACCTCTCTCCTCGCCTCCTCCCTCAGATCTCTCTGGACCTCCTTCCCCTTTGCCCTGCCTAAACTCTCTCTCTCAACTCCTACTCCCTCCTCCCCACCCCTGGTATTCTTCTTCCTAGGCCACAAACTAGGTAACTCGATCTGTTGAAAGCGCGGCTCAACGCAGCGTTCGTCGAACCACATATGCAGTCTCTGCTCTACCAATTGAGCGATCTTGGGAACATCCTGTAATCGGCTTCTGCTTCCTACAAGACTCCGGATCGACAAATCGAGTCGGTAATCATCGAGAAAACTAAAAGCGAGTGTGGTAGCGTTCCCCGCAGTCCCGGGAACGAAAGATATTGACAAAGTCCCCGAAAACCTCACAACAGATACCGCGAGAGCAACGGGCAGGATAGCAACCAGCGGCTTCGGGTAGTTCAGCAAGAGCTTAGTTTCCAGAGCCAGGGTGATGAAATCCGATAAATCAACATCCATCCTCGCCTGCAACCTCCCATGCTCCCTCTCGCCTCCTCCCACTCCCCCCTTCCTTATATCGCCCAACACAAGCCCATCCTCATCCACAGGAATGACTCTACAATTGCTGAAAATCGGGAAATCCTCCCCAAGACTCAGCTCCGTGATTTTAATCTCATCCAGAAAGTCAGGCCTCGAATTAGAATTCAAGGCATGTGTAAGAGATGTTAAAATAGCGTCGTCGTGCTGTGCGTCTGAACGGAACTGTGCTATGGTCTGCGCAATCAGCACATTGAACCAATCCAAACTTTCCGGCTGATGCGCATCGACGTTATAATATGTCTTACTCAGTATCGTGTTCGTCGTCAGAGGTGGAGGATTCCTTAGCACCGAAGATCTTTTTTTCTGCAACGTGCGAGTTTGAGAAGATGGGGTGGAGGTGGAGCGGAGGGAGAGGAGAGAGCGTTTGTGTGCCAAAGTGCGAGAGCGGCGTTCGGTCGCGCGCAGAGAGGCGGTTACGTCTGCGGACGGCGGGTCCCCGAAGATGAAGAATTTTATGAATGCGCCGAGCAGGAGGACGATGGAGAGTTGGCCGAGGAGCAGGCCTTGCGTGAAGGAGAGTCTGACGGGGTGGAGTGTCAGCCTTGCGTGATTCGAGGCGATTAGGCAGCTTACGAGGATTCGGTCTTGGGGAGTGGAGGTGCGGGACCGGGAGCTGCCATTGCAGACGGACTCTTGAGCTTCCCCAGAGGTTCGGGGAAGGATTGGAGCTGTGGTTGAATGGCGAGACCAGCTCGTTCATTGAAGTGTGGTCAGGACATTGAAAGAACGCGCGAGAAATTTGGAGGCGCGACTTCGACGTCATTGGTGCAGCCGAGGCAAGGCTGAAGCCCACTTCACTCCTTCGCATCATTCACCAGAGAACGGATGAGAGTTATTATCATGAGACTACATCTCCATTCCTCAAACACCAACTGCACTTAAGCCCCCCTTTCTATCATCTCTTTATCTCTATAATTCCGAGATGAACTACATCCAACCCTCAAATCAACAATGTCCTCTTCCTACACCAAAAATCTAACTTGCTCTGTCCTCGTAACCCCAATCCACACCACCCTCGGCGTAACCCTCAAATCCCAATTCAACAACCTCGCAATCCTCAATTTCACAACCGCCCCTATCCACCTAACTCCCGCTAACACCGTGCACGGCGGCATCTCCTCCCTGCTCATCGACTCCGCATGTTTCCTGGCCGTTATCCCGAGTTTGAAAGAGGGAGAGTCGGTAGCTACCATTGCGTCGAGTTTTCAGATACTAGATGCTGTACCTGGGGAGGGGAAAGTGTACGAGGTTGAGGGACGGGTGGTGAGGAGGGGGAAGAAGGTTGTGTTCTGTGAGGGTGATGTGAGGTGTGAGGGGAAACTCATTGCCAAAGGGAACTTGACGAAGGTTGTTATGTGGGAGAGGAGCAAATTATGATGGAGAAGCTAAGAAGAACAAGGGATTAGAGAGAGGAGGGGTAAAATGGGAGAACAAGACATGATTTCTAGATACCATTATTCATATTCTGCTGTTCTTGCATGCCACCATACTCCCTACACTATTTGCGCCCACCCGAATCGATTCTATCAACTCTTCAACCTCTCATACATATCGCGAAGCAAGGAATCCATCCTTCCATCCCACCTTCTAAAAGTGCAAGTCAAGGAATAAAAAACATGGAAGATGAAAAGGTTATAATACACAAATGAAGATCTTCTCTGTCCACACACGGTTGTTAATTAAACCGTTCTAGGTGAAGCTTCTCTTCCCAAATCTACGAGAATAGGGGGCGGAAAGTCTATGCACTTGAAGCATCTCGACTGCTCTGCGAACTAGCGCTCATAACTGGTTGCGAGGTCGGTAACTGCATCTTGTTCATCTGCGTCTGTCTTACTTTTGCCCAGGCATAGACGATTCCGCTGATGAACCCGATAATAATTGCGGACACGGATCCGAATGTGACGGGTGCGGCGAAGAAGACGAGTCCTGAGACGGCGATGGGGAGTTTGTTGAGGGCACCGACCATGGAGTAGGTTGTTGAGGAGGTGACTCGGATGCACCAGGCGGAGCAGTAGGAGATGAAAATTGTTGCTAGACCGGAGTAGATGAATCCAATAATGAGGCTGTTTCGGGATTCGACGGGGAAGTTCAGGGCAATGTTGTCGTGGGTCCAGTTTTCAAAGATGAATGAGCAGAGGAAGAGGACGGGAATGGTCAGGAGGTTGTTGTAGAACATTGCTGCAAGAGGTTAGCATCCATTGAGGATCCCGGGGCCTAATAACGTACTGTCCCAATCCTTGAAGTTCATCTTCTTGATAACTTTTCTCATTGACAGAACGTATGCGGCTGTGCAGAAAACGTTCATTCCCATCCACGCATATCCGGCATTCAAAGTTGACAGAGCCAACGCAGCGTCTGAGCCTTTGATCTCTGCTTGGCCGTATAATGCATGCTGGATATCCGCCCACGCAGCAACCACAGAGCTGAGGACCATGAGCCCGAAAGAGAAGAGTGCTGATGCCGTAACGCTCCCTCCGAACCACAGGACTTCTCCATATGCAATGACAATAATCGTCAAATTCTTGAAAATCGTGTATACCGGGACGGAAAGGAATTGAAGCGCTTTGGTGCTAGTATAGATCATGCCAACGAGTAGGAGAGAGATAGGGAACCCTATTAAATATCAGCCATTGCACGCTTCTGGGATTAGAATTCCTGCTTACAAGTCTTTGCCTTTTGCGAGTCAAATGGCGCCAAATTCGTGATCAAACCCGCTTGTTTGCACAACATAATGGCAATAATACACACAAGAGACTACCTATTGTCAGCCACGTACCCCTCTCTTGAACACAGAACACAAACTTGAATCGCCAAGTAAAAGAAGTTCAGATTCCAGTTCGCGCCTGAGACACAATATTTATTGGTAACAGTCATAGATATCGAAGCCAAACAATACGCCAAAATTGAGATCGGGGGACTATTCGTGATGTTCGAAAGGCCTAGGTGATGCTGGGCGCTGGACCTTGTGCTCTTCCTCGCGCCGCCGAGGAAAGGCTCCTGCTGCGTAGGCGACGCCCGCCCGTTGAAGTTGCGCATCTCGATCTCGGGCATCTTGATGGCATAGTCCTCATTCTTCTTGTCATCCATCTTGAAGGTTGGGTGTGGTGTCTGCTACCAGGGGCTTTGCCGGACGCGCAAGTGTCACACAGGGGAAAATTGGAGGGAGCGATGGGATTGTCGACGTAGAGGGATTCGCGGAAAGTGCAGGGCCGTCAGTATCGCTGCATCGGTCGGGGTTTCTCGCACTGTTGAAATGAGCGGTGGTGGATTCGGGGTCCTTGAGAAAAGGTTGAGGTTGCTGAACGGAATAAAGTATTTGGCCTCTCCTTTACGAAATCTTAGCCGTCGTTAATTTTAGACTAGATGGCAGGGGTATGACGCAAGACGTGAATGGGACTTGGAGGATACGAGTCTCTTCCAACTTTTATTTTCAAGACGAGCAAAACAGACAAATATGAAGAAGGTAGGGCGAACTATTTCTTCGAGATGCAGTCTCACAAGAAATTCGTTCTTCCAATGCAGGCCGTTTGAGAGGAAACGGCCGTCCACATCTGGCTAGAGCCACGCGTAAAACGCCCTGCACCGGCAGATTTGCAGTGGCTTCAACGCGTGTTCTTCACCAGTGCTCTCCCCTCCTCAGATTAATTCGCATCCAATCCCCGCAACCACAATGGCCAACCTGGATTCGCACGTTGCCTCTATACTCGATGCCAACAATTCCGACGACGAAGATGCTCTGATAGCATCACTCGAAGACTCACCAGCCCTCGACGCCTTTCGTGAACAGAGAATTCAACAATTGCATTCTGAATTCACGCGTGCGAAAGCGCAGAAAAATGTCGGGTTCGGCAATTATACAGAGATCAAGGAGGAGAAAGCCTTGATGGATTTGACGACAAGTGTTAAGTATGCAGTGGTGCATTTTGCAAAGGAAGATTTCGCTAGGTGTGGGGTTATGGATGGGCATTTGGAGGTGATAACTCCTCCTCTTTTGACTGGAACGGAAATTGATATCTAGTAGAGTCTGGCACCAAAGCATTTCGATACCAGATTCCTGAAAATGAATGTCGAGAATGCCCCATTTCTGGTTACGAAGCTGAAGATCCAGGTTCTTCCTTGCGTGCTAGCATTCGTCAACGGAGTCAGTGTGGATCGGATTGTGGGGTTTGAAGGTTTGGGATATACGCAAGATACGTTTACCACGAAAGATTTGGAGGCGAGGTTATTGCAATGTGGCGTCATACAGAGGGCAAAGGCTACGGCGGATGCTTCGATTAAGTTTGGTGTGAAGAAGGCCAAGAAGGATGACAGTGATGATGGTGATGACTGGGACTGAGAGGAGAGCCGCAGAGCTGTTGCAACTGTTTGGCTTACATCGGCCTAGCATTTGGTTCTGTCATGATTATCAAGCCAACTGGGGACCCGCGTCCATGCGGTGGATGGAATCAAAGCCCTGAATCAGCAGCGCAGAGCAAGGGCTCGGTATGGCTTGTAGGTCCGGAGACCAGAGGCGGTGGACATACAACTGTGTCCGTATACGAAGCTGCCCGGCGGAGGATCCTCAAAGCCATACCCATCCCGTGAGAGATGCAAGGTCATAATGCACCAGGAGCTCTTAGCATTTTAGCTAACAGATGATCGTACCTGCATGCATGTCGGAGCTACCATTCACTGCATGGCTCGTTAATTACAATCCTCCCTTTGGTCTACAAAGACCTCTTCATCGCCTTCAACAATCCCAGCACAAGAACACAATCTCCATGAGAGAATACTATCATTCTTCCCCGCTTCGTAGCCTCACCTAAGGGGTGTAATCAGGCATACAATGCCTTGTCACTTGTCACTTGATTCTTTTATTTCCAATTACCATCCTCGATTAGTATCTCTTCTTTATTCAGTTCTGCAGCTTCTTCACTTGGGAGCGAAAGAGGAGTTGACAGCGCCGTCGTTTCAGTGAAAAGCAAAACCAAATGAAAGGAACCCCAAATAAAAACATTTCTTTGAAAGTTCATTAATAATGTTGACATACTACATTACTCCTCTCCACTTCCCCATTCTCAATTCCTCAACTCCCTACTTAACCCCAAGAATGACAAATAAAACCAATCTCTTCCAACCACAAAACTCGTCTCAAGGTATACAAGCAACACACTAAACTCTAGCGCTCCCAAGCACCAACTCCTGCCTCACCACGGAAAATAGCGAAAAACCTTCTCCGTCATCATATCCACACCACTTCGTCCCCCATCCTCCTTTGCACCCCCATCTTGTCTCGAAGACCGTCTGTTCCCCGCCCCACCAATGCCAACATGGTAGCTCTGTCGTTCGCTTCGGAGGGTGGCTCGCTCTAGTTGTGGTGGGGCCATTTCTTCGACGCTGTGTCTGTTCCCGAAGCCTCCGATACCAGCATGGAACATGCTTGTCGTCGAAGAGGAGCTGCGTGATGAGATGGTGGAAGAGGATTGGGATTGAGGGGTAGTGGGTGGGATAGGAAGGAAGTTCCCTGCGCCGCCGATGGAGGTCTTGACGTATTTTTGGGGGAGATTTGGGGTGATGAGGGAGGAGGTGCTGCCCGTTTCTGTGGTGTACGAAGGCATTTTGTGCGGATGTATGGAGATGAAGTGCGTCGAGGTGAAGTGTATCGAGTTGAGGATTGAAGCTTGAAGAGGGAGGATGAATAGAAGCTTTTATGGAGTGAAAGTAAAGAGGTGAGTTGTGCTTAGAATTGGTCTGTTGAGTTGTGATGTGATGTGATATGATGAGCGAGAGATGACAGCCTTTATATATCCCAGACATTCGTTTCTCAGCACGGCCACTCAAATGCCAATGTTCACAACATCAACACGGTCAATAGCTGAAGGCTGAAATGGTAGGACTGTAGCCATACAAACCTCACTCGGCTGTCCCATGAGGGCCTTGCCAAGATGGGGACTCCGAATTCAAGTCAGCGACAATACATCACCTCCTTGATTAACCCCCGTGGCGATCTCCATACCGCCTGCACGGGAGATCACCAACATCCACAACTGGCCTGCACTTTGAGATGGGTGTTGTCCGTGCAGGCCAGCCTCCAGATCGCACGCGCTTGCTGTGGCTGTGGTAGCCAGTACCGGTATCTCCCAGCGAAACACGTTGCTGGAGGAAGGTTCGTGGCTTGCGTCAAAATCCGATAACCTATCCGAGTCAACACAAGAATCGCAAGGCGGAGCTTGTGTCTCTCCACCACTTGGCACTAAGCGAGCGAAGCCCCTTTTTAGACCAATGAAAAGGGGGGAACGGAACAGCCGAAGAGTGGCTGTCAGATGCTTCGTCCTCATTAGCATAGCAGCCACACAAGGTTTATTCTGCCTTCATTTACTATGGGACATCCGTTGAGCAGTGTAACCAAAGTGATGTGTTGTCCTGAACGAATAAGCTCATGGCAAAAGATACTCGCACCAACAAATCGCTCTTACAAGTCTTGGCGAATCAAGGACGGAACCAAGAATGAAAGTGTGGCACTAGTACTTGGTTTTTGGCCTTGCTATTCGACTACTGCGAAGTACTCGCTTCGTTCCTGAACTACGGAACATGACAGCGGAGCGCTAAAGTTGACAGCACAATCCAAGACTGAGCTACAGCGGAGAATCGCCTCTGGTTGAAGACAACCCCCGAAACAAAACAAATAAGCTCCTTGAACCACTTCAATAACCCAATAACCATAGTAAATTAATACATCAATAACTATATGTTCCTCACTACCCTTAAGCTCCTTCCCCTCACATCCACCTCTAACCCCAAAATACCAACTTCTTCTCACCGCCCCCTTCAAGTCATCACGAGGCCGCCCAATATCCGCTCCCTACACCCAAAATCCCCGCTTGCCCGAGCACGAAAGCCAAGGATCCGCCGACGGAACCCCGATGTCAGTCAGCCACGTTTTCGGCTGTTACACGACTCGCGCACTCCCATTGGCTGAGAAGGCGGCCCCTTCCGCTCTAGCGAAGCCCAAAAACACAACCTTCACGGCAGACGCAAGCCACAAGCCTTATTTCTTCTCCAAGCGAAACAGTAACGCTCCTAGTGGCCTTTCATCAAGAGGCTAAGTGGCTGAGAGCAGACAACAAGCAACTGGCTCGTGCCTTCCGGTCCAGCTATCGCGGTCTCTGATCTCCCATGCAGGCGGTATGGAGACCACATTATATGCTGGAGGGTTGGTTGTAGATTCCGAAGCGGAGGCGGAGCAGGAGCGTTCTGAAGGCTGCGTTGACATCCGGTCCAGTTATCGCTGTTGCTGATCTCCCGTGCAGCAGATAGTTCTATGGAGTTTGGATTCAGGGACGCTACTATTCTTCGTGCAGTCTGTTTAAATCGATTGAGAGGGACGTCGCCCTCGTAATCTTGGCTTGGCTGCAAGCCTGTCATTCGGCCTTTCGTGTGCTGTTGACTGTGTTGTGACTGTAGTTTCTTGGCGGCACCCGCAGCGGGCACAGCTTATCCATCGTGTCTTATTCATGTCAGATCTTACTTCATTTCTCTTTTGCCTCTAAACCCTAGAAATAATACGGACCCGCTTCTTCTTTAGTCACTCTTCTCAATCTTCGCCAACCGTCATCTTTATTCTCACAAAGCCTAAAAAATCTTCTACCTCGTAGACAGACAAACCTAACAGCAATGTCCATTTACTACCTCTCAGAAGAAACAAGCAGCACAACCTCCCTCCTCTCCCTCTCCCTCCCCAAACCCCAAAAACAAAAACGGATCAAAACATCCATCGGCGGAGCAGGCAACTTCCGCAACATCTCATCCTCATCCTCATCCGCCGCCTCTCTTCCCTCTCACTCAATACCCCGTCTCCCAAATAATGAAACTCCACCTCCAACCGCGAAATTCCACAGTGGGATCGGCGGATTCGGAAATCGGGCCACAAAGGCGGTGGTTGCAAAACCAGAGGGTGTTGAAAGCCAAAGCGTGAGACTCGGGAGAGAAAGAGAGAGCTGGCATGTAGGGATTGGCGGCGTGGGGAATAGGGCGTTTTCGGGTCATGGCGATGGTGGAAAGTCGTCTTTGGATGTTTCTGTTGGGGAGTTTGAGGGCAGAAGTGGAAGGAGTGGTGCTGATAGGATGAGGGAGGTGGTTGTTGGATATTTTGTGCGGTGATGGTTGTGGCGGTAATTTCTTGACGAAGAGGAAGTTATGGTTGAGGCTTGTTTCGAGGATTGGGGAGACATTGGTTCCTTTGTGCCGGCTGAGCTTGCGTCCAGGGAGTCTGGAGTTTGAGATGGCTCCCGATGTTGAAATTCTATTTCCCAAGCTTGCCCATTTCTCAGCCGGTTTTCTCATCTTCCCTCCGAATATGAAGTTGATCCGTTGCGATTTCCTGCCCGTTGCGCCAAACTTTGCCTCTTCGAATAACTCTTGCACGATGAAACCCTGCCCTTCAGATCAGACGAATGCGCAAGTGCTTTCCCACAACATTGAAGCAAAGACAACATGTGCTGCCAGCTAATCGTCAAGGCAGCGAGGGGTCGCTCGTCGTGTCACTTGCAATCCCTCCCTCTCCAACTCCAAATCTCCTTCCTTGTCGCCCATTCCAAAACATCCACCTCCTGTAATCTCTCTAATCTCTCCCTCTCAAACCGTATCCTCTCCATCTTTTCCCACACAAGGTTGAGCCTCCCTCCTTCCTGTATAACTTCCGCGGCCGTATTTGGCCGTCCACATCCAATTTGATTCCGAGGCAAAGGCACAACCAATTGATAGGTCTGGGCGAAAGTTACTGTACCGAAGTCGTGGCTGTGAACGGGACTTCCTGTTGGATATGCCTTATTATCGACGACAAGAGGCTGCTAAGTCTCAACCTCTGAACCTGAAATCGAGATTTTGCAGTCCCCTTACCCGTTCGTACCTTCTACAAGTTACCACTGGTGATTCGTGAAAGCGATCTAGCCATACTACGACTTGGCCACCACCAAATTGATGTTCCTCGCCAAACTTCATGCACCAACCAGCCAGCCAGAAGTACCTCTCATACAAATTCATTATGTAAACTACTTGGTCAAGTCGCTAGTATGGCCAGATCGCTTTCACGAACCACCAGTGGTAACTTGTGGAAGGTACGAACGGGTATCTCAAGCCATAAAATGCGGCTTGACCCCCAGTGCAACTCCTTGGTTGTGATTGAGGGGTGGCGAGCCAGTGGACTGCCCATGTTCACTGAAGCACGTACTGTACTGCAAGGCCATATGCGGATCATCTGCTGCACTGCAATTTTAGTGTTCGCAAGGAGGATCAATCCGTGCTCCACTGGGGTTGAGGGGCTTGGAAAAGATGCTCCGTGCCACTCCGCCCCTTCGTCCCGTCTATCTAGAACCAGTGAACATCACCACCCCAACATTTTTGTCCTGTCTCAAGAGCAACACTTGAGGCTGAACAGGCGCAGATGGAAAAACGAGATGATGGAAGGCTGAGAAAATCCCAGTCATCATTGGCAACTTCGCCACAGCCGTATCTGAGCATCCTCTCCTTTTAACAAACGTCCAAACGGCGATCCTTAACAAACAGAGCAACCAGTTCGTAGTTTCGCAAAATAGTTTGCAAAAGGAAGTTGGAACGAGAATGGCGGGGCAGCCCCAGGCACTTGCTCGCCCCTGTGGCCGCCTCTAGACCGCATTGGGAATTCTCGTCCCGAATGACGGATCAGCAAAACATGGGTTTTGCGTGATTAAAATCTAACTTCGAACGGCAGAATACAAAAGAACAACCTCAACCTCGCCTCCCTCTCTTGCTTTGTCCTACAATCAATCCACCTTAGAAAAATCAATTACAGATCAGCAAAAATGAGAGCATACTGGTTCGACAACGCAGAGGTAGGAGCTCTTGGAACCCCTCGAAGAACAGGCCGCTGATAACCCCAGGGCGACCAACGCCTCCCCCACGACTCTGGCCGCGCCGTATCCGCAGACTACCTCTCCCAGCTCGGCGTCCTCTACTACAACATCCCCTCCGAATCGGACGTCGACAAGCTAGCCTCGGAACGAAGCTACAAGAACCGCGACATGATCACCGTCTCCCCCGAAAAGATGGGCGCCATCTACGAAGAGAAAGTCAAGTCATTCTTCCACGAGCACTTACACGAGGATGAGGAGATCAGATACATCCGGGATGGAACGGGATTCTTTGATGTGCGAAGTGAGGGCGATGAGTGGGTGCGGATTTTTTTGGAGAAGGATGATTTAATTGTAGGTTGAATATGCTGAAAAGGTGGGTAATCGGTGCTGATGAAAGCAGATTTTACCCGCTGGCATTTACCATCGATTTACGACGGATGATAAGAATGTAAGTGGAAATTCTTTTGGTATAAGGGGAATGTCTGACGAGATGCAGTACATTGTGGCTATGCGGTTGTTCAAGGAGGAGCCGAAGTGGACACCGCTCAACCGTGGTCCGGACGTCGATGTTAACCCGTTCCGCAAGGAGTATTTGCAGACACGGCAAGTTAAAGCATAAAGGAGAGCGAGATGTGGCATGAATTATGATTGCAATGTTGTGTACAATGAGTTGGAAATTCATACGTTGTTTTCACGAATCCCCTGCCCCCTCTCGAGATCCCATCACACTTCATATCGTAGTTGCCAAAATATGTCCGGCAATCACTCTTCATTTTCTAGAACACAGAAATCAGATGCACTCGCAAGGTGCTTCGGGTGAAGGTAGTGATCGCCAGCATCGTAGGCGGCAAGTGCCCATGTTATTTCTGCTGCCATTGCAATGAGCATTTCGTGAAGAAAGTCTGAAGTACGCTCATGGAAAGTAATATGTTTGGGTACATCATGGACAGCAAAGCTGCGGAGGCTGTCAATCGAGGTATTGGCATAGACGTACGGAATCCAGGTTGTGCTCGTAACATCCCTCCCTGTGTAGCGAGAAGCCCACCGTGCCGAGAAAAATAATAAGTACTTTGATTTTAAACATTTTAAACTCTATACGTACATCGATTTCTCTAACTTAGTTAGTGCGTCATTATTCTCTAGCCGCTTCTCCATAAAAATTCAGTTTATAGTAATAATATACTACGATTGTGGTTATACTATTAATCGTCCCGTTAACGGCGTTGAAAGCCGCTTTAGCTGCTTCCTCCTGCTCTATTATAACTATTAGCGAATCTCCAGTTTTCGGGGCCACAGTATAAAGGTTTTATTCTTAAATAAAATAACTTTAAGCTTTGGAGACACAAAGCATAATGAAACCTGCACGCTGAGTTTATCCGGATCAAGGGGGAGCACATAAAACACCAAGCGAATTTATTATGCTTATATAATGTCGTATTCACACTCATGCTAGTTGTATTGCGTCCGACTATCTTCATCCTTCAACATCGATGTCACTTGTCAGCCCCACCCAATTTACGAAGGCATCCTTCAATAGTCAGCGCTGTCCTCCCACCATATCCTGGTGCTGCTGGATTAACTTCAGCCCCCTCTTCCAACAGCCGCTCTACGATAGCTAGATGGCCTCCTTCTGCCGCCGCTTGTAGCGCTGTCCTCCCACCCTCTCTTGCTGCAATTGCATTGACTTTAGCCTTCTCTTTTAATAACCGCTCTACAACGTTCAGGTGGCCCCCCCCTGCCGCTGCTTGTAGCGCTGTCCTCCCCCCATATCCTGGTGCTGCTGCTGCATTAACTTCAGCCCCCTCTTCCAATAGCCGCTCTACGACAGGTAGATGGCCTCCTTCTGCCGCCGCCTGTAGCGCTGTCCTCCCACCCTCTCTTTCTGCTACTGCATTGACTTTAGCCTTCTCTTTTAATAACCGCTCTACAACGTTCAGGTGGCCTCCTCCTGCCGCTGCTTGTAGCGCTGTCCTCCCCCCATATCTTGCTGCTGTATTAACCTCGGCCTTCGCTTGTAGTAGTAGCTCTACGGCGGTTAGGTGGCCTCCTCCTGCCGCTGCCTGTAGCGCTGTCCTCCCCCTATATCCTGTTGCATCAACCTCGGCCTTCGCTTGTAGCAGTAGCTCTATGGCGGTTAGATGTCCTCCTTCTGCCGCCGCCTCTAGCGCTGTCCAACCACGTTCTCTTCCGGCTCCTGCTGCATTGATCTTGCCTGTCCCGAGTAGCAGCTTGATCATAGTGCCATGCCCTCCCTTTGCTGCCAACCACAGCAGCGTAGCTCCGTCCTTGTACTTGGAGTCAACGTCGACTTCGCCCGTCACGAGCAGGTGCTGTACTGTGGCCTGGTGCCCACCTGCAGCCGCTATCTCGTACCCCTCCATTGCTTCTTGGATCTTCTCTTCCGCCTTTTTATACAATTTTAAATCTTCGAATATTATAGCAACCTCCCGTGTTCGGGACACTTTTCTCAAGTGGCCTTTAAACTGTATCATGGAATGTTCCGGCTCCCAATCCTTTTTCTGTAGCAAGGTCTCATGTTGTTCTGGATCTTGCACCTCCCCCAAGGGGGTTTCCCAGTCCCAGATAAGAGCGAAGTTGCGGGGTTTCCTTGATTGCGAAAGCTTAAATATTTCCTCCGGAGGCATGGCTGCAACCACGATAATATCAAAATGACTATCATGTAGTCTAATAATCGTAGGCTTTGACGCTCCTTGAAGAAGGCAGACGAAGTCGCCATTCTGAATAGATTTTGCCGAGGTGTGAAGAGTCCAATGAACACTCCGTCCTTCCTCGTATCCCAGTTGCCTTGATACGGTATTGGAAATAACATCTACGCTCTGGCTACCACCCCAAGTAATATTGCTCTGCACGGAGGATATTTCGCCAAGGATACAGCCCTTGCTCTCAATTAGTACGATCTGCTCGTGGCCCAAAGTCTCCACAGATATTTTGTCGTAGAGAAGGAATTTGACAAGATGATGGAAGAGTTCCTCCCAAGGAACCTCGTAGTTAGGTAACAAGCCGGTTTTGCTGAGGTCGTCAGAGCTCATACCGAGTAAGGCAAATATCTTATCGCGGAGCTCAGTGGCCTCATGGGTATGATACATATCTATCAGCTCGCCTAGTGGGCATATATCTAGAGAAGATATGTCTGACCTACTCATTGCATATTTAGGCCGGAAGATCGCCCCCTGAATTAGGTAGGTTACTGAACGGATTAAACTCTGCAATTCTGGATCAGCGTTATAGAGATTTAGTGAACCCACACCTAAGCAAAAGGCGTATCCGTCAATCTCCGCAGAGCCACATATAATTAGGATGTGTCGAGCGGCAGCAACTTCTTGAAGTATCTAGATCAGGCTATTAGCAATTTTCTAGATGTTATCCAAGTATTCCTTCCCTCACCCAGATACGCCGAAACCACGGGCGTCGAAGAAGTGGAAGAATGGCTTGTTGGATCATTTCGGGACTTGAGGAATTAGAAAACTTCTTGCCGCCTCCAGCAACGCGTATCTCTTCAATCGCTTGGTCGCTATTGTCGGCTCCCTCTCCAAGCCACACAATTACACGGTTTGCTTGAGCGTAGATTTTCGCCATGAACCGAATCTGCCGCGCTTTCTCTGATTTATCGTGTTGGTTTATGCAAATAGCATCTACCCATAAGATTCGTTCAATTGAGCGATATCGTAGACTTGATAACGCCTTGAACAAATTTTGCGTCACAGGTAGCTGATGCCCGCGGATAAAGATAGACTCAGGATTGACCCAATCGCCCCATACATAGGATAAAGCGTCATAAGGATGCGTTCGTCGGCCCGATTCCTGTAAAGTGTAGTTGAAGAGCTGGCATTGAATAGGTGCGTTTCCGCCTTCATCGGGGAGCAGGCGAAGCAGACGAATCATATCAGGCCCTGGCAAAAGAGGTTGATAACAAGATATAGCAATGTCCATCGTGCTTCGAATTTCGAACTATATTTTTTTGTAAGATAGTTTTGACGGGACAGTACAGTAGAATGAACCTAACATTGATTATTGTTCAATCGCTGTTGCCTTGTGGTATTTGGGTGGTGTACGAAGGCGCGCGGCATTGAAAATCGTCCATGTTTCAGACTTTTGCAAAATGTCAAGAATACTATATCGTATTGCATAAAGTTATAAATTTAGAAAAGAAGCTATAAATAGTAAAGAAAAGTATTCTATTCGGGAGCCAATTACTCCTCAATTAGAAGTATGACCCGAGACCTCTGAAACACTCGCTTAAGAAATGGGCGGTTTTCAATACCGCGTGCCTTCGGACGGTTGCCACAGAGGCACAAGTGGTCAAAGAGCGCCAACTTGGGTAGGGGTTAGCGACAAGGGCCTATGGAGCTGAAAGATGGCAATGAAATCGGTCGTAAATTTTTTTCTTCTCACTTTTCAAAATTAAATAAAGTGCAGGTTTAAAATTTTCGAAGTATTGTGAGTGCAAAATTCGTAAGCGGGCTGCCCTGAAAATGGGTCAGTTGGATCGGCATGCAAGAAGAGTGGTTACTCTAACCAGCTCAAAATTTGAGTTCAACCTCCGCCGCCTTTTCACTTACTTTCAAGTCCTTCAAGCCATTATCAATCTGCTCCTCCTCTTCCGGAGTTCTGTTAATCGTGACATTGCCAAACTCATCAATCTCCACCGTCTCCTTGAGCCTGTTGTATCTAAACTTCGCCACTTGATGCTCATCTGGCAAGTCAGCTTCCCTAGTATTCCGTGCAAGCTCTCTCTGAAAGTTCTACTAGGTGCCGCGTAATCTGCCCACATCAGTCGCCGCGTTTAGAGGACTGGGACTAGATATTCGACGATTTCGTATGAGCCTGGATTGGAGACGTCTGTGTTGAGCTGTTAGTGAACTGGTTTCGCAAATAGGTGGGCGGTTTACTAGCCAGATTGAACCCATCAATATCCCCCACGTTAGCCCACTCCTAAATCCAATCCGCAATCATCTCCGGCGTCCCCGTCGGCATATCTCATAACCCACAGAACGCAAACTCGGCCCCAAGCTGTCTAGGAGTCAACCTCTGCCCACTCGGACTAACCACATTCAGCGCCTCCAGCATCGTGTGAATCGAAGCATCAGCCGCATCGATCTTGAACGTCTCGTTGGGCGGACATTTACTCAGATCTGTGTTCAAGATCGAGCTGACTTGACGAGGCTACCTCGGTAGTCGGCGTACTTTTTGAGCTCTTTCCGCTTTGCTTGCGCTTCTTCGAGACTTGCCGATAGTGGGTGTTACCATGGGCAAGAACTTTAGCTCGGATGGGTCGCGTCCTTCTGCCGTGGCGGCGGCTCACATTTCTTTAACGAATGGAGCTACTCCTATGGGTGTTCGGCCACCGATGAAGAGAGCTTCGCCGTGTTTTGCTCCCAATGCTTTTCCCGCTTCCGATGAACCAGCTTGAAACAAGACGGCGGTTCTTTGAGGCGATGGGTGAATCTGTTGGTGTGCTGAAGTACTGTGGTATTTCCCGTTGAAATTAATCTTGTGGATCTTGTTCGGGTCGTAGGCACCGGTCTCAAGGTCCCATATTTGAGCCCCGCCTTTCCATGATCCTTCCCATAGTCTAGGATGTCAGTATTGAGTTTGGGGTGGGTAGGGGGTACTGACGAATACATTAGATCCATCTACTCATTTGCCTCTTCGTACCGCTGGTCATGAGGGGTGATCTACTTCTTTCCCATTGCTTTGGCGGAGCTATCTCCGTAACTCGTGACAACATTCCATGCGACTCTGCCCTTTGAAGCGTGGCCAAGAGTGCTCCATGTCCTCGCCAGAATATATGGCTATGAAGTGTCAGCAAACTTTCAGGTTTGGGGGGAGAAGTATCCTACGTGAGATACGAAGTGCGACCGGTTATACCGAAGGAAACGAATTTAGTAACTGCCGCCACAGCAGAAACACAAACCATTGGATCTAAAGTAGCAACCGTTGAACCAGCAAGATATGTAAATACTGCATTATTTCCAGGCCAAAAAGACTGTATTTTGACAGATGATATCAACAAGATATCTCCATCCTAACCAGTTCTGTAGGCCTTCCTTTACCAATCTGTCCAGTTATTCCTCGTCCTCTGGAACGTGATAGCTTCTCCAGGTTCGATGACACTGGTACCGTGGGAGCGCTGGGACGTCCCCGATAAAGTATTCATCTTCATTATCTAACCAGATGTCTTCTTCTGCCCCATGATCGAAATCATTTTCGCTGTCATTCCCAGAGGCACTGGTATTATTGTCGTCATCATCAAATGCAAAGGTCCCAGCGGGAGAAAGGGCGGCGTCTCCCTCCCCCTCTTCTTCCTCCCCGCTATCCGAGATGAAGTCATCATCATGCTCTTCCTCTTCATCATCCGAGTGGGTGATATCGTCATGCCTCCAGATCGAAACAGCTTTGCTGAGTATCATAGCCATATCCAGGAGAACCTCTTTCGGGAAGTCCTCGGAATGTGCAGCAAAGCCTTCTGGACTGATCTTGTATGCACAAATGTCAGCCGCAAAATTGCGAAGCGGGCTTCCGACTGTCGTATGCTCATATGCATATGGAATCCAAGACGTGCTAGGTCCTCCATGACGTACAAATGGCTCTTCCCAAAATTCTTCTAGCACGTTGATGACGGCGTTCTGGAGCGGACGAATGAGCAGCTTGTCGGCAACGATCCATAATTGAATTAGGTTCAAATCTTGATCCACCCAGAGCTTTTCAATTCCAGGATCGTCCTCGTCATTTTCGCAGTCAAGATCGTCCTCTTTGAAGACATCGAATTCCTCGTTGTAGAACCATTGAACTAGCAAGCGAAAAGCGGAAGTACTGATTTCCTCTAGACGGTAAGTCTGGGTCTCTCCTTCCATGAAGTTGCTGTTGAAAGCGGCTTTTAGGACCGGGGAATGGTGACAAGCAAATTCTAGAACAATTTAGCATGGCGACCAGTGAAGTGTGGATGGACTCACCCTTGTGGACGGGGAATTTCTCGTCATTGCCTTCCGGCCCAATCAGGAATGTGACCATTTCGGTGGGAGCACTGAGAACAATAAGCCAATTGCATTAAGGAAATAGAACTCAACTGACGAGAAGTTAGGGCCTCGTAGTTTCCATGCTTTCTTTACTGGTGGAGCCTCCATTGAAGATCTGGTCGACATCCTCTTTCGTTTGTTTGAGGGCATCTTCATCCAGTCTTTGGAAACGTCAGTGCCATGGATAATCAATTGAACAGGGACCCACAAACTGTATTTCAAACGAGGGAAGTGTCTGGTTCCTTTATTGGACTCTGACCTGATGTCCCAGCTGAACGCTGAACGCTGAACGCTGAACGCAATCGTTTTCCAAAATGTTAGAAAACGACGTAAGGGAGGGCAATTGTGTGCCAGAAGCTATAGATAAAGGGGTTGAGCAGATTAAGGAATTGAGCGCGATGAGCTGCCGTGGTTTGAAGAAGTTTGTGCATATGGTTGGTGAAATGAAAGTTGAGGTGAAGTTGGATCAAAGCCCCAAATCCCAGTGAACCCCTGCCACGCTAAATCACCCCCTCTAAACCCATTTCGGGCCCACGCCAAAGGAAAGCAACCTTTCCGCCAATTTGAGGGCTATTGGTCACATGAACAATGCTCATCTCACTCTAGTAATTTGGCCCTTAATATCGTTATATAGCGTTCTTTTTCAGGTCAAATTTCATATATAAAGACATAAACAAGGATGCTAGAAAATCAACCCCTTTAGATAAATCTGAGAAACTGGATATTATGCGTGTGCCCCTGCCGACCCCTGCCAAATCCATGTTCAGCTCGCGTAGCATTCCCAGGCCAGGATTGTCCGCCCAAAAGAGTTATGTTTATGCTCGATAGGATATCGACTCTCTTTGGTTATATGTTAATACTAGCCAGGGCAGCCCTGGGAGTATGTTATATAAAGAGATAAATCTTTTACCTCTCCTGACCTGTCACGTTCAAAAACCTCGATTCTATGGCCGATTAATTCGTTAATCTTTCTTTATTTGTCTAGATCTGCCTTCATGATCCTACTATCATTACTCAATTTACTCTCAGCTATATAAACGTTCACAAACTTGAACCCCGCTCTTCATGGCAACTCATGCCACTAAAAATATTTCTCCCTTAACTATTAATAAGGATTGTAATAATTTTCTTTTTAATAATTTTTCTTAAGCTTTAAATATCAGATAAAGTGTCATAGGATATAAAGAAAGAGCCTAGAGGTCAGAATAATGGGGTGTTCTGTGTTCAAAGAGTTGCTTTGATTTGATGTAAAAGTGACTCTCAATACAAGTAATGCTCACCAATTCATCCTGGATGATTTTATTCCTCCATGCTATCTAACTGTTCTCATCCTCCGGAACATGATAGCTTCCCCACGTCCGCTTGTACTCGTATCTCGGCCTTTCCTTATCATCACGACCATTTTCGTCTTTCTCATAAGTCGTCGGGGTGATTCCTGAGCTCATGAGACGAGCAAGATCAAGCAGCATTTCATGAGGAATAGCTGCCGGATCTTTGGGGAACCAATCGCTATGTATACCATACGCGCAATGATCAAGCGTAAGGGCTCTGAGGGGGCTGCCAACCGAAGTATGTTCATAAACGAATGGTATCCAACCAACACCTATCGCTCGATCGACCCCAAGATTCCACATGATCTCGAGCTCTCTCACTATAGCGTTCTGAAGCGAGGGAATGAGTAACCTATCGGCAAGAACCCAGAAATGAATGAAGTCTATCTCTTGTTGTATTTCTTGGTCAGCCACAGCTTCGAATCCAGCGGAGATGTATCGCTGAAGCGAGGTATCGACTTTTCCAGTGTAGAAAAAGCATAGGAGAAGACGGATCACCCTGGCAGTGACATCTTCGAATCGATAGCATTGCGTCTGGCCCTCTGTGAATGAGCTTTCGAAGGCAGCCTTTAAGACGGGTGAATAATGGCAAGCAAATTCTGTGTCGTATTAATTTGTATTGGTAATAGACAATAGGAATATATCTACCTTTGTGGACGGTGAATCGCTCATCTTCACCTTCCTTGCCAACGATAATCGTGACCATTTCGGTAGGAGCACTACATTGCATGAGTAATTGCGAGGGGAAACAAAAGGCTCTGGACATACTTGAAGTCTGGCTTAATTGGCGTAGTTTTCGTCTTTTTCGTAGCCGGAGAGCCATCCTTAGAAATCTCTGGCGACCTCTTCCGTTTCGGATGGGTGTTCGATGACATTTCTGACCTGCTAACGGCGAGTTGGCTGTAATTCTAATGTATTTTGTAAAGATCGACTCCTCTCACAAAGCTCGGATTCGAGGATCGAAGGCGATTAGGTCTGCTACACCGGCTTGCCCTCTGAGGGGAAAGGTAGAATGTGTGGAGGAAGATGATCATTCGCGTTCAATGCGGTAAATGTAGGTATCTAAGTTGGAAGATGGCGGCGGGTCGTGCTCAATTGGTGAATGCGGACCCTTCTAGCGTTAGACCCTGCGCAATCTAAGCTTGGACAGACTACATCCCCTGAATACCTTAGGAGGAAGCGCAGGGTATGAACGTTGGAGAAGATTAGGCTCGCGTGAAAACAGAGAAACAGAATTGTGAAGGAAGGGATATCATTCCCACCCCAGACACCACAGCCGCAAATCTGTATGAGAACATCGCACAGTTATCAGCGGCGACAAGTGAATAGTGGCCATTTATTACTAATTCTCGGGAACAAGATAGCTCCTATAGGTTCTGGTACAACTATATCTCTCGAAATCCACCAGCGGTTGCTTAGAGAATTCCTCGTGTGGAACCAAGTCCTGATTCACCTTGTCGCCTGGAAGTATGTGAAGAACTGCTTTATTGTAAACAAGCACCAAATCGAAAAGCATTTCATGGGGAAAAACCTGTCGGCACGGCTTCATGTCGTAAGCGTCAACGTAGTACGCAGATTGATCAACGGCTAGGTTTCTCAAAGCACTTCCCGCAGAGGTGTGATCATATGCGTAATGGAAACAGCTCGTTGAGCAGTACCTTTCGTCGGTGACATTGCTCCACACCGCATCCCATGCATACATAACCTGTAAAGCTTCGGATTAATATTACTTGACAGGGGAAGGGGAATATGAATGTACTACCACTGGTGGGGATATTCGAGTGGGGGAAAGAGGGAGACGATATCCATACCGCGTTCTGCAGATGAGGCATAAGGAATCTGTCGCCAGCCACCCAGAGCTGAGCATATTCAAGATCTTGAGCCCCCAAAGCTTCTGAGGCCTTGTCGCAGCCGTCGTCGTTTGTACCAGCGTCCGCAGCACCACCCAAAGCTCCAGTTTTTTCACGCAAACACCATTCTAATCAACATTCTCCGCTCTTTCCAAAACAGAGTCGATTTCAATGTGAAGGTCAATCTTTTGAGTATAAAGCCACTGGACGAGGAGACGAACCACCGAAGGATTTACATAATCGAGTCGATAAGTATTGGTTTGTTCTTCGAGGAAAGGGCCAGTAAAAGCGACTCTCAGAACAGGCGAATAACGGCATGCAAATTCTAGAACGCGTCAGCATTTGAATTATATAGGTGAGAATGCACTTACCCTTGTGGACTGTGAACGGTTCCTTGTCTCTCCCTACCAGGAACGTTACAAGCTCAGCCGGGCAACTGAAGTGTGTTCATACGAGAAATGAGGAGCTCTCATCTGGGCCCCCATTCCCCCAGACGAGTCTTCTGAAGATCTCTTCCGCTTCGAGTTGATCGCTGGCGTCGCCTCCGACGAGTTGCGTGTTGGATTCGCGGTAGTGCTTGTAGTGATCATCGAGAGAGATGGTTTTCTAATAATCCGGGTCAAGGTAGGAACTAGGCGGATGAGAAACCTTCATCTTGATGAGATGAGGAGTAAAGAGTTGAAATCCGCGCGAGCATGACCTGCTTAATATATTTGAGCTGGTAAGACGAAGAGCGAGCAACATGCGGCTTCCCGAGCCCTCCCCGAAACCTATCTGGAGAGCGCTAGCTCTTGGATAGTAGGCCCGGTATGCGCAATAGAAGGAAATGAGTTCTAGAAATTGAAAGATGTCAGGCAGCAGCGTCCCGAGCATGAAGCATCGCTGGTGTGGCCCTCATGGCATGTCTTTGCAAGAGCCCATCAGGCGCGAACCCTATTCAGTTGATCGCAGTTGCAGAACTTCACGTCCGTTGATTTGTGATTGGAATGTATGACAAAAGAAAGGAAATTTTCCCTCATATCTCATTCTCTTTTCCAGGCATACTTGAAGTTTAACATAGCCCAACGCCTAAAATGCACCCCTACCAAATGCACAACTTTTGGTATCTCCCAAACTCCACTCCACCCGGTCCCGAATCAGAATCTACTCCCAACTCTGAAGATTCTTCAAGACACAACCCTCCCCTGATCTCGGGACAAGGGTGCCAATCGTGTAGACTTTCTCGCCCGCAGCTTCGAGCTCAGAGATGACTTGTGCTGCGTTCTCTTTGCTAACCACAGCTACCATTCCAACACCTGTGTTGAACGTGCGGCCCATCTCGGGGGCGGAGACGTTACCTGCTCGCTTCAACCACTTGAAGACGGGTGGTAAGGTCCAGCTTGCTACGTCAACCCTGAGGGATGTCAGCTTTCACTGGCCAATGAGGATCTGGCTGTGGAACGACTTACTCAGCTGCTAAATGCTCAGGCAGCATTCGTGGGATGTTTTCTGTCAATCCACCACCAGTTATATGTGAGAGACCCTTGATGAGCTTCTTGTTCGTGACCTTGAGTAAGGAACGAACATAAATTCTTGTGGGAGTCAGAAGGCTTAGTCCAGCACTTGTTGATTGATCCCATGGAGCGGGGTCAGTATATGACAGTTCTTCTCTAGCAACAATTCTGCGGACCAACGAAAAGCCGTTCGAGTGCACTCCATTCGAGGCTAAACCGAGCAATACATCTCCCTCGAGCATGCTCGAAATCCGAGGAAGCCTGTACTCCTTGTGCATTGTGCCAATCGCAGCTCCAGCAGCATCGTAGTCATCTCCCTGGTACATGCCCGGCATCTCAGCCGTTTCACCACCAACAAGAGCGCAATTGGCATCTCTACATCCAGCTGCAACGCCTTCGACAAATGCAGTTGCGTTCTTCTGCGTAAGTTTGCTGCAACCGTAGTAATCAAGGAACATGAGGGGCTCGGCACCTTGGACAACCAGATCGTTGACGTTCATGGCCACCAAATCGATGCCGACTGTGTCGTGTTTCTCCATTGCTTGGGCGATTGCGAGCTTTGTACCGACACCGTCGATTGCACCAACCATGATGGGGCCACCAGCGTAACCAGCTTGCTCTAAGTCCACTTCGCCTCCAAAGCCTCCAATTTCTGCATCAGCGCCAGGTCGGCGAGTTGATGCAACAGCCTGAGCAAAATTAGTTCCATTATCCTAGAAGTGGTAAATATTGAAACACCTACCTTCTTGATCCGCGTGACAAACTCATTTCCAGCTTCAATACTTACACCAGCAGAAGCGTACGTTAAAGCTTCTCGCATTGCGGCTGTGGGCTTGAAAGCTCGATGAGCAATATCCTTGCGGTAAAACATTTTGTCGAACTGAATGAATTCGAGACCAGAGTACGCTTTCTTCACAGCCTGTTCCAGATCCTCTGCAGTTGCTTGTGCAGCAATCACTCTTCCCCCAGAAGTTTGCAGCTGCCCATCCTTGATCGTCGTCCCCGCATGGAAAATATTCGTACTTTCCGGAGGTGCTTGAACATCCATAGGCGTTCCCTTGGCATATGATCCCGGATATCCTCCTGCCGCTACCACCACGGTCACACTCGCTCCTGGCTTCACATCTACCGAAACAGCGGAAAGGTAATGATCTGTGCAGGCAATCATAACCTTAGCTAAATCGGTCTCCATCAAAGGAAGCAGCGTCTGAGTCTCAGGATCCCCAAATCGAACATTGTATTCCAAGACTTTGGGACCATTCTTCGTAATCATAAGACCAGTGAATAAAGTTCCGACGAAAGGGAAGGCCTCATTTCTCATTCCATCAACCGTAGGTTGTAAAATCGTCCGTTCAACCTCCTCCAGAAGTTCTTTTGTGGCAATGTTCGTTGGTGCATAACATCCCATTCCACCCGTGTTCGGTCCTTGATCTCCATCGAAGATTCTCTTATGGTCTTGAGCTGGAGGGAGGGATCGAATGGTATACCCGTCACTGAAACTCAAGATACTGAGCTCATCGCCTTCCAGAAATTCTTCTATAACAACCTCATCTCCAGCAGAACCAAATTCCTTGTCTAGCATAATCTCTCTCAATGCTGCTTGTGCTTCGTCTTTGGTTGTTGGAATGATAACTCCCTTCCCAGCAGCCAATCCGCTTGCCTTGATCACCACATTATGATCGATATTATCCAAGTATTTCCGCGCGTCTTCGTAGTTCGAGAAGTTTTCGTAGGCCGCAGTAGGAATATTGCGTCTCTTCATGAAGTCCTTTGAGAACGTCTTGCTTCCCTCCATACGCGCCGCGAGTTTCGAAGGTCCAAAACATCTGATTCCCACTGCGCGGAAGTATCCCTCAATTCCATCCACCAGGGGCGCCTCTGGTCCGGGGACCACCAAGTTGATGTCTTTCTCCTGCGCGAGTGCAACAAGACCAGGATAATTGTCTGGTTTAACACTGGAACAATTGGTAACTTTCGGACAGGTCGATGTACCGCCATTCCCAGGAACAACGAGGATAGATTCTACCAAAGGCGACTGGGACAATTTCCATGCCAGAGCGTGCTCGCGGCCACCGTTACCGACTAACAAGACTCGAATTGGCTCCATTGTTGTAAAGGTGACGCGTTGTGAAATTTGTTGTCGTTAAAAGAAGGGAAGAAGCTCGTGACAAAAATTTCAGCCCTGCAAAAATGTTTGGCGGGGTCAATTTGGCTGTAGTTGGAAAATCAACCAGCCCCTTACATTAATAGAAATGCCTAAATCAGGAAATTTTCAATAAAATTTAACAGTACAATACATAATCTAATTTTAATATTCCTTTTGCATTTTATTACCAGTGTTTCATGTACTTACAAGCAAAATGAGCACTCCCTGACATGCATTTTTCTTGGTGGGGTAAACGATTAGTCGATACACCGAAATCTGGGCCCAAAATCAAACCCCCCCAGTACTTTCGCACGCCTAGGTTCCCTTAAAAAGTAATATCAATTAATGCGCAGTCCATAGGATTACCCTCGGTAAAATTGTAAAATCTCGATCTCCACTGCTATGGAAGTTAATATAAAAAAGACATTGATTTTCGGCCCGGATTCGGTGTGTCACGACTAACCGGAAGCGCGTGGGAGGCTAAAAATGAATGCAGACCACGAGGCCGGCGAAACACTTCATAAAAATTCCAAACATCGCCAAAAATCTTTCGTCGCTCTGATTTCCTCTACCACTGCCCTCTACACCTTGGGCACTGGCTATTAAACCATGATCATCATAAGTACGTCCGTGGCCTCTCCAAATGACCCATACTGACCCCACAGCAGAAGTACCCTGCTCCTCCGCAAACATTGGCCCTGGATTCGATGTCATTGGCCTTGCGCTCTCGATCTGGCTCGAACTTCAGGTTGAAGTGGTGCAGTCCGAGACGTCGGATAATCCTCTGAACTGTGTAATAAAGTATGAGGGAGAGGGCGCAGAGGAGGTGGCATTGAGCGCAGACAGCAACCTGGTCACGCGAACAGCCCTATATGTACTTCGATGCCATGGTCAGAGAACATTTCCCGCGGAAACAAGAGTACGCATCAAAAACCCCATACCATTGGGGAGAGGATTGGGGTCTTCCGGAGCAGCAGTTGTAGCAGGTGTGGTGCTGGGAAACGAGGTGGGAAAGCTGGGACTGACAAAGGCTCGTATGTTGGACTATTGTTTGATGATTGGTATTTCCCCTCCCTTCTCTCTTCTTGGATATTGGAAACTTAAAACGGAACAGAACGCCATCCAGACAACGTAGCAGCAGCCCTATACGGCGGTTTCGTCGGCACCTACCTGAACGACCTCTCCCCCGAAGACACCTCCCGCAAAGAAATCCCTCTCTCCGAAGTACTCGTTGAGCCCGCCGGCGGAGTGGACACAGGAAAGGCCCCACCAGAACCACCGCACAATATTGGACATTATATGAAGTTCTCCTGGGCCCCAGAAATAAAAGCCATAGCCATAATCCCGCAATTCGAAGTCTCAACCGCTAAAGCACGAGACGTGCTACCTACCTCTTATTCGAGGGCTGATTTGGTATTTAATCTGCAGAGGATAGCCCTACTGCCGAGTGCATTAGGAAGGAGCCCGCCGGATGCAGAGCAGATTTATCTGGCCATGCAGGATAAGGTGCATCAGCCGTATAGGAAAGAGTTGATTCCTGGACTGCCAGAGATTCTGCATAGTGTGACGCCGAAGAGTCATCCTGGGCTTTGTGGGATCTGTTTGAGTGGAGCGGGGCCGACCATTCTGGCGTTGGCGACAGAGAACTTTGAGGGGATTGCGAAAGTAATTTTGGAAATGTTCAAAAAGACGGGGATTGAGTGTACATGGAAGCTATTGGAGCCTGCGGAGGAAGGGATGACGATTACATATAGCTAGACATAGAAGGGGAAGTATCCCACTAGAAAGCTCAAAAAGTACAAAATAGGTCCATAGAGAGAGGGAATCGGGAGTACATTGACCTCAACTTTATTCGTTTCATAATACAAAGTTAACACGCTCAACGGACGTTGTTTCCATGGTCGCTCTTTCCCATCAGCCACCCCTAAACGCCTTGGAGCAAAACACTCGTACAAGCAAATGATGGCAGAAGACCCAATTCCCAAGCTCAACCCAGACCACCCCACGCACCCCTGATTCTTCTCGCCAGTTGAATATCCTTCTGCATGATCGTCACTCTCTTCGCGTGTATCGCACATAAGCTAGAAAATCAGCGGATTAGTAATTTGCTCACAAGAAAGAGCTCATGGAGACGCTTTGCTCTCTGGGACATACTTTGTGTCCTCAAATAAATGCACCAGGAACGCCTCCGATGCCTCCTGCAATGCCTGAATAGCCTGGCTCTGCCATCTCATGCCCTCACCCGCCGGCCGCAACGTCAAAGCAATCTCTCGAACCTGTCCATATCAGCCCTCGATCCCCTTTCCGTTTCCCCTTTCCCTTGAAACTTACGAGACGCGAAAATGGCAGTTTCCTCAACAGGAGGTCCGTAGATTTCTGGTATTTCCGGATCTCCTGAAGCGCGCGGGTACCAGGCTTAAACCGGTGTTTTCTCTTATTATGAGGAAGCGGGTCTCCTGCTACATCCGACTCAACATCAGCATCCCATTCCATCTCTCCCGTTCCCAATCTCCCTCAAGCCCTTCAGAGCGCGTGTCCACATATCCAAGGGCCAACTCACGTTCAATCGCACTCCCAGTACTAACTCTCTTCCCCTTCTGCTTGCCACCCGTACTAAGTCGCTTTCCCGCCTTCTTGGGACCCATATCGACAGGTACGCTCTTTCCGCCTGGTCGTCCTTTCTTGCGCGCGGAGCCGGGTGTCGATGCTTGGCCTAGGTTCTGGCGCATGCGCTGAGCTTGCGACATAATGCGAGGTGAGCGCGTCGCTATGAGTGTGGAATTTGGGGGGGTGTTCGGATTGGGGTTGTGAGAGGAATGTGCTCGAATTGGGAGCAATTGGAGGTAATGGAGATGGCTGGGAAAGGGTTCGTTGGCGCGTGGGCGACGCGAAGAAGGTGGGGAATTTTTATGCGTAGCTTAAAACTCGAGCCTCGCGATTCAAGAGCAATTCTCTCGAAGCCGGAACTGAATTTCAAAATTCCAGTCCGCGTTATTCAGGGAATTGGAAGATCTTGAAATCAGTTCAAGAACTTAGAAGAGGTTGCGATTTCGTGGGCATTGTTTACTTGCTGGTTGGTGCAGGGATACCGATGTTAGCGGGAGAGGCTGGTCATTTGTGGCGGTGCCAGCTTAATCCGAAATGCCGATAACGCCACGCAGCCGTTCCGTATCACTCAATCATCACCCCGACGAAGAGGCCACTTCAACCTCGCTCACTCAAGCCCACCGCGTCACTCCCTCTCTTCCATCCAGCTTTATGACTTTCACGCCCCCATAGTCAGCTTCTCACTTGACAATTCCACGACTTTACGATTCCACGATCAGAGAAGAAAGAGGGACAGATAGAAAGGATTAGAAAGCAACATGGACATGGACCAAATGGGCGCAATGGGAGCGCAAGCCGGCTTCCCCCTCGAGACCTGGTTCTGGGAGATGCCACTGTGCACCCGCTGGTGGACAACAGCTACGGTTTTGACATCTGCGCTCGTACAATGCCAGATCGTCACGCCGTTCCAGCTCTTCTACTCTTTCCGTGCTGTGTTCTATAAGAACCAGGTATGTTACCCCCCCCCCCCCCCCCCGTCCCCTGCGAACCTGCGAGCCCCTCATCTGCTCCCTCCTCAGCCTCTACCATACCTGGATGGTGACTAATAAGAGATAGTACTGGCGCCTCCTAACAACATTCCTCTACTTCGGCCCCCTCTCTCTCGACCTCGTCTTCCACGTCTTCTTCCTAACTCGCTACTCCCGCCTCCTCGAAGAATCCTCCGGCCGCTCCCCCGCCCATTTCTCCTGGCTCCTCCTCTACGCAACCACCTGTCTGATCCTGCTCTCGCCTCTCGTCAGCATGCCCTTCCTAGGCCACCCTCTCAGCTCAACACTGGTCTACATCTGGTCCCGCCGAAACCCTGACACTCGCCTTTCCTTCCTGGGGCTGCTAGTGTTTACCGCACCGTATTTGCCCTGGGTCTTGATGGGGTTTAGTCTGGTGGTGCATGGCATAGTTCCTAAGGATGAGATTATGGGGGTGGTGATAGGTCATGTGTGGTACTTTTTCAATGATGTGTATCCGCCGTTGCATGGGGGGTCCAAACCGTTTGATCCGCCGATGTGGTGGAGGAGGGTTTTCGAGGGCCCGGTGAGAAGGGAGGAGAGTGCTGATGCAATTAATAATGAGATTGCGGTTGCGGCGGCGCCGGAGGTGAGATAGGGAAAGGCGTGTACATTTGATCTCATTTGGTTGGCATATCGGGCATTGAGGAGTTTGGGTGGGCGCTCAGGGAATGAGTTTTGATTATTTTGGGAATTGGGTGGTTAGAGTGAGTAAGTGAAAAGCCTCGAAGGTTTGAGGTATTTAAAGATGCCATTCATTCATGCTACGAGGTCGTGTCCATTCGTCCATCTTCGTTATCTTCATCTTTGTCTTCGTTAAGGTTTGCATCCGGCGCAACAGGGAAATGTAGGTGCTTCCAATCCTCCAGCTCTTCAATAATAGACCGCAATCGATCCCGGATACTCTCAATTGCATAACTCCCCAGCAGCAACCGCAAAGGCGGATATGAACAGTGCCCCAGCTGCCACACCAACTCCGCACACTTCACTGCACTCGTTGGCTGCTTATCCCCCAACCACTGCACCATCCTCTTCGCATGCAACGCCGGGCTTGTCGCCTGACTATACGGCTCGCTCGCCTCCTTGATCAGAAAGTGGCCCCAAGTAGGTAACGGACTCGAAGCCCAATCCGGCTCGTCCCTCCTTACCAGTCCCGGCTCCACAAGCGTAGCTTTGATATTGAACGAGTCAATCTCATACAGCATCGCCTCAATCAGTCCCTCTACCGCATACTTCGTCGCACAGTACGGACCCAGACCCGGGACACCCAACGCTCCACTCGTCGAGCTAAAAATAAGATACCGTCCCGCGCCGTGTTCCCTAAAATACGGCAAACTCAATTGTATAATATGCAAAGTGCCCATAAAGTTCGTCTCAAACTGATTCCGGACCTCATGTTCATCCTGGTCTTCGCAAGCACCGATGACGCCATACCCAGAGCAGTTGGCAATCACATCGATGCGGCCAAAGCGGGAGAGAGAGGTGGAGATCACTTCTTCGACGGATTCTCGAGAACGTACGTCGCAGAGGAGACCAAGGCAGTTGTCGTGCCAGTTTTGCATACTGGCGAGCGTGTTCTCGAAGACGCGGCCAACAGCTACAACGAGGTCACCATGGTTGAGACAGGAGCGGACCAGCGAGCGGCCCATGTGTCCTGTGCTGCCGAAGACCTGGGTGGGGGTATTAGTGAAGTGTTTTTGTACTGTATTGCTCAATCATTGTCCCAAGCTGGAGATTTGAAGTGGGGAAGGAAACATACGATCCACACGAGCTGCTTCGCAGGATTCCCAGGCACGGGAGGATCACAACTCAGGGGCAGCTGCAGCTTCGAGGGCGGTTTGTCTCGACTATCTGGAGACGGCATGGCCACTTCGCCATTCTGCAGCTGCGACTGCTCGAATGCTGGATAATCATATGCTTCTCCAAGGTTGACTCCATCTTGGAGATCCATGTGTCAAGTCTTGAGGGCAGTCCTTGGCTGCACGGCATGTTCCATGGCGGAAAGTTGGCGGGTTGATTGGGAGAGACGGATGAGGTTAGTACAAATGCGGGAAGCACTAGGGAGGTGGCTGTGCAGGGGTTCACATTTGGCGAGTTCCTTTTGACGACGCGCTGAGAAAGTTCATCTGTAAGACAGCTTTTTGGATAATCTCGAAAGCCATATCAATTGGTAAGTTGGATTCCCTTCAACCTGCAAGCCCTCCTTTTGCAATGTTCTGGGAATTGCTGGATACATATTCTTTAACCACACGCAACGTTGACGAATGTGGTGTATTCAATGTGGTCCGAGAGGAAAGGACAACCTCTCTTCCTTTGGATGTATTGAACCTTTCAACTTACCACATGCAGAAAGATCGCGATGACAACCCCAGCAACGAACTCAAAGCGAAAGCGGACCACAGACGAGGCTGCAGCTGGCTCCTCAGCGTCGCAGGAGAAGAAGGCCAAGCTGAGAGCACCTCATTTCTCGCAAGTGTCCGCTCTAAGGCCTCATTGTTAGGTTTTGCTAACGCATTACAGGGCACCAACTGAGATGGTCACGTTTCTGGTTGGTAAAGCAGGGAAGCGAAGAACCCTTTTTAGTCCACAAAGGTACTTTAATCTATCCGTCACTGCCAGAGCATCCGTTTCCGCCTAATGTTCTGCAAACCGCGGTTCATTTGTGTTCCGTTCTACTCCTCATTGTCATAGTCCTCTCCCCTATAAGCAGTCAGATTTTCCTCACCTCCCCCAGAAAAAGCATGGTATCCAATGCTCAAGATCGTTAGAATTCGTATGCTATTATTCGCCAGTCTTACGAGCTGCGTTCAATAGCTCCTTCGTTGAAGGGCAAACGCAAACTTATCGGCTTGAGGATATCAGCACAAATGCATTCCGTCTCTTTGTGCAATGGCTTTACAGTCAAAAGATTGACCTTCATGTTGGCATCGACAGTGTTTCAGACAACTCTGTTCAATCTGTTGCAGGTGCTGGAAAGAATGGAAGCAATAAGCCCGGCAATGAAATCGAAGAAGACGAAGAAGAAGAGGTTCCTACCGAGCTTGTAGAAGCTTGGAGAGCTCAAGACCTCGATCTTGCTCAGTTATGGGTAGCAGGCGACCGACTCTTCATACCCAGCCTTCAGAATACTGTGACCTTGGCGTGGTATAAGCTATGGTACAGCAATGACAAAAGGGGATGTTCCACGAGTTGGTTCAATTACGCTTATGAGCATACGTGCGTAGGAAGTCATATGAGAAACCTGGCTGTTGACCAGCTCGCGTATTCGGTCGGGCCTGATGAAATTAAGAAGCGCACAGAAGAGCTTCCTCGCGAGATGCTCATTGATTTGACCCTAGTCTATTCCGAAGCTGTTTGGCCAATAGAGAAGGACGACGACGACTTCAAGAAGGAGTGGGCACGCGATTATTCGGAAGAGAGGCCTGGCAGCATGACAAAAAAGAGATATCGATACCGATGTACCAGAACTTGGAGGAACTATCTCGTTCCGGAGGACGAAGACTGAATGGCGCTCTGTTTGGTCATGAGGCTCATGGTCCTACCATGACGTTAAGCAACATTGGAGGTGGAAGGTGGAAGTCCCCGTATTTTCTTTCGAGCCTGGTAGCGGAATGATACCCTTGCCTAGCGCATTTTGAACGTTTGAAGAAAACTTGAGATGAAGTGTGCTTGGATCGCTTTGAAAATATTCCGAATGAAATATATTTCAAGCATTCCGTTCCCCCACATCGTCTTCCCCAACCTTATGCATGCCAAGCTTCGCAAGTGCGAACAAGAGAAACACTTATCACTTGTTAGAAACGAGCGCTCTATTCCCTTTACCAGTGTGTCAAAGGAATACTCAAACTACTTAAGTTACTTAAGTATATACTCATTGAGTATTGAGTAGAGTATAAGTAGCCCCTCCATGACTAAGCTTAAGTAGAGTAGAGTAGACTACTTAAGTAGTTTAACTACTCATCACGTGGTTTATTATATTAAATATCTCTCTTTATATTATAAATACTATTTAATTCTTCTCTTTATTATCTTTCTTTACCTTTATTATCTTTTTTATTACTTAAAATTCCTCTAATACTACTTATTATACTAGTAAAAATTAATATAGCAATCACGTGTTATTTAATACATGTGACTTCTAAATAATAAATCGAAGAGAAAAGGAATATATAGGGCTTATTTTGACTTCTACTTACTCTTAGATATAATATAGCCTTTTAAAGTAAGTTTAAAACTAATAATTAAGTCGGGGGACCCCCTTATAAGGATACGTGCTTGCACGTGACTCGCTACTTAAGTTACTTAAGTATATACTCATTGTGTATTGAGTAGAATATAAGTAGGACATATTTTGGCTGAGTAGAGTATGAGTAGGACCCACTACTCTACTCTACTCTACTCATTTGACACACTGCCCTTTACGATGCAGATTTTCTGATGATGAGTCTATTCCCTGGGCAGTTTGTTATCTCGTCAATTAGAATAGGACTGAAGCAGTGTGTCAAAGGATTATTCAAGTTATTCAAGTTATTCATGAATAATTCATGAATAACTTGAATAAAATATGAGTAACGAATATCTTAAATAACTTGAGTAAAATAGAATAGTTATTCATGAATAATATGAATAACTATGAATAACCACGTGAAAGTCACATAATTATAATAAATCGATATATATTTGAATTTTAAAATAAGAACTAAGGTACTAATTAAGTAGTCTTATCTAAGATAAGCTAGTACTTATATAAGGGTACTTAAATACTAATTTTCTATAATAATAAACTAGAAGTATTACTAAGGTTCGATTTGCTTACTAAATAGTACTCCTACCTAATTGGGTAGTGATGTGACGCTAGGTACGGGCCCCCCCCGGAGCCTTACTTAAATAGGCTAGCTTAATCACGTGTAGCGTTATTCAAGTTATTCATGATTATTCATGAATAACTTGAATAATATATGAATAAAATAAGAGTAACATGTTTTAAGCTTGAATAAAATAGAATAACGGCCGTTATTCTATTTTACTCTATTCATTTAACACACTGGACTGAAGCAATCATTATGCAAAGTAGCACCGGGTCTATGACATTTGTCCAATGGTCGTTTGCTGCGGGAAGAACTTAGGCAACTTCTATGCTAGTCTGCACCGGTAGATTATAAACTTACTGGGCCATTTTATCTTGAGTGCATAAACCTCTTCAGGAACGTTACCTTCGATGACAGATTTCAGAGGTTCAATGAATGCCTTGCTGATCAGCGGAAAGTTATTGGAATTCTCTCCTGGCCGTATAACGGTATAAGTATTATACACACGACCTGGGTCGCTCCTGAAGTAATCAAAACTTACAATTTTCAAGAAGAAAAAACTGATGAGGAATTGCAGGTGCGGTTGAGAATTTGGATCTTTTGACGTTCTAACCTTGATCCTATTGTACATTCATTCTACATGAGATGTCGTTCCAACTTCGTCCAGAAGTGTAATCCGGGCAGCTTATTTCAAGATCTCCTTCTCATCGTTCTCTTTACTAAAGTCTTCACCCCCAATCCTGCGCCCATAATTAAAACGCAAGGGCTGCACAGAACAAAACAGGCTATCTCCCAACATCTTAAAGGCGAGTCGTGGGACTCTCTGGCCGTGGCCCTGTCGTTTACCTGCTGAAGTCAGAACTAGTCTCTTCCATTCGCAATCAACCTCATGAATTCAACATTCCTAGTTGTCTCCTGAATGGAGTGAACGAGGATGGTTCATCTACTCACAGGCTCAGCACCGAACGCCCTCCACTCAACCTTGAACCCTCCAACCACCTTGCTCTCTATCGCCACATGGGCTTCATCCTGCCACGGTAATCTGACCACAAAATTCCCTCCCTCCAAGACCTTCACACCCGACAACCCCTTCAATATATTTTCTCCCCAAACTAGCTGATGGGATTCATTCCAAAATTCGATTTCCAGATTCCTCAACCCGGCCATCCTCGACAATGCGATACAGCAGGTCAGCCAGTGGATCTCCGTTTCTTGCCTTTTGATTTGAACTGTAATGGGCATTTCACTTGGGTGAACGAGACCGAAGAGATGGATTTCTGGAATGATTGTGGTTATGTGCAAGCTTTGGATTAGATTAAGGTGCTGTGGAGAGACGGTGGTCAGGAAGCGGTGCATCGTGCCTAGCGAGGTGATCGCAAAGCTGTGTTCACTGTACAACAGCCCAATTGCTTCTTCATAACTGGCGATGTTCTCAATTGAGAGTTCTTGAACCAGATTGAGAATGTCACTTACATTCTGCGACAAGAAAGGAAAAAGTTCAGATATGTTCCTTGCAAGGGTGGAGGAGCTTGGTCGGTCGCCTTCCATCCTTGGCACCACTCGTGCTGCGTTGGCCAAGATGGGGAGTAGCCATATGTGTTCGGGCTCAATGGGAGTTGGTCCCTGGGTGGCAATGTACAGGGGATGTAGGTGAGTTGTGGGGTGACTTCTTTCTGTTTTCCGTAACGCCCAATTGGTTGCTGGTTCCGGCCGAATATATGCAATTTCTTGCCCCAGGAGAAGGAGGCTATCACCTCCTTATAAATTTGCTGACGAATTTCGAAGGGGAGGAGTGTGAGGAATGAGGATGCGAGCTGTGGGTTGGGAGCTTGAGAGTCTGTGGTTGCCCGGGATGTTGAGGGTCCTGAGATTTGGGACTGGGAAAGGGACATTGTCGTGGTGAGGCGTGCCGTTTCATATAATGTTAGGAACAGAATGCTAATTGATTCGGGACCAGAATTGATTCATGAAGGAGAGCATACCCCTTTTAATTGAAGCTGAGCAGATGATGCAGCCACAAATGGCCATGTGAGACATCTGCAGCCTATGGCGCCCGCGTGACGGCGCCTCATCAGCCCCCAGTCACGTCTTGACCCCAAACTCATCACAATTTCAAACTCACAGACCTCTTCTCAAAAGACGCAAAATGTACGCCACTGGCTTAAAATAGTCTCTTCGACAAGATATCCTCCTACAGTGTAACCTCGCTATAAGGATACCGAAATTGTCCCCAAAAACTAAGGATAATGCGAGGTATCCTTATATCGAGTATCCTTATAGCGAGGTTACACTGTATTACTAGCAAAATCTCATTCCCACAGACGGCATATGTTTTGGCAAGATACCCTGGCCCCAGCCGAATATCGTTAAATGGATTATGTTTCTAGACAGCATCACCAACCTCTACACTCCCCTTTCCGAGAACGAGATTCAATATCTGGCTCTCCTTCCAGGACAGTTTGACGATCCTATCGAATGCCGTTTAATTCAAGGTCGCGACTTACCAGGCGAGTACGACCAACCCAGGACATGTCTGTAGCGGTTCTCAGGCCGTTTTATCACGCCGCGTGAGAGATGCCGCGTCAAAAGAGGAGTCACCAAAGCCCAGTAGCTTGGGATATTTATACAGGTCCAAGCAAGGCAGAACTACATGAGCACTAATACTCCAATGGTACTGACAAAAGAAGTCAAGGATCAGCTTAGGGCCACGCAGAGGTACTATGGAGGTTTATGCATGTATGATGCAGCACCCAGAGGAGCCAAAAAGTTTCCAGTGGCCACTCATCGGCGTACGTGAATGTGGCCCTCGTCTGATCCCGAAGGGGAGAGCCGCTACTCCCCTCACTCACTTGCATATCTGGGAGGACATCGTGAATAAGGAAAGTGCCAGCGAAACGGTGCAGCTGTGTGACGCGAATGTGGTTGATCTGAAAGAGAGTGACATCATTTAGTTGGAGCGGAAGGTGTATTTTCGAGTTAATAAGCCTAGTAAAGATGGGAAGGGCCTGGTGTTGTTTGGATCCCGACGGGTCGGACGAAGTAACGGCGTTAGAGAAAAGTGCTTTGTCGGTTTGCTGACAGAGATATGGATGGCATGAAATGAATCATCATATGGAATCACAGGGCCTGTGGTGATATTTGTAAGATGGTTTTCGTCCACCAAGCGGTGGCTCCCGCTCCCCGTTCTGGTGTTTCCGAAGATTGAAATATCACCACCTGATGTTCTCTTATAGCTATGTTGACCCTGTCATATCTTTGCCTGCTATTCTATTCACCAGGCATGTCCTTCGTTTCTTGGTTTTTAAATAGAGACGTACAGATGAATCGTGGGATCGCAGCCAGGTCAGGATTCTAGTCTGGAGATTACTGAACCATATGATATGGAGTTACTACCCTTATCGCACAGCCGCAGCTTGGGCGTTATGCTACGGCCTTTCGTCACCTAAGTAATGCACTCAAAACCTTCCTTCAAGTCTCTCGCACGTGAACCATTCAAGAGTACGACAAAATCCACTCTATTTCAAATAAATATCTCAGGGCACAACTCGAGAGGTCCGCTGCGCTAAAAGATGAGAAGACAAGTGCGGTCATTGATGAGGCTATCTCGTCTGCATCCAAAACTTCCTCCTGGGTTCTGGCCTGGCCCGCAATCTAGAGAGCGACGAAGGAAATTCTTCCGGTAAAGATTCAGGCTTCGGGGATGCCTCCTCAAATGCCTCCTTTTGGCATCACACAGGCATTGCCCGGGCCTACCTCAAGCGCCCAGAAACCACCGCTGACAGTACTGAGTTTTAGGACTATCATAAAAGGAAAAGTAGTAAAATATAAATTACTGACTGCCCTAATATTGGAAGACATCTAACACTTATACAGTCGTGCTGTTTCAGCAACACTCTGCTGGTATCGTTGACCCATCATGGATGTGCAAGCTGAATAGCTTGCAGCAAATCCTGTATAAGTGCCAATAGAAGCCCAGCCCCCCCAATAACGATAACTGCCCAGAACGTGAGCCAACTTGCAGAGTTTCTCTTGTCTTTCCACAGCTCTTTCCAACCTCGCGGCTTCAGGTTAGACATTTGGTGGTTGAGAGTAGCTAGCCGACTGCGCAAAATCGGGAAGTCTCGTTTGAGCCGATAGAAGTCCCGCTCCTTGAAAAGCTCCTCAAATTGATGATCTTTATTAGAGCATAACTGTTGTAGTATCATGTCGTCTGCGTTGTTTATCATCTCTTTGAACCCCCTCCTAGACTCCTTATTTTGCCCAAACAACAAGCGGTAAGAAAGGAGTATTTCATGAAGAAACTGTGATATCTCAACTTCAGATGCCCATTGGGAGTTGTCGTCGTCTTGAGTAGCGCAACTACAAGTATTGGCCGACTGATGTGATATTCAAGATTAGAGATTACTTACTTGTATATCATGCTGCGCATGCCAGATTCTTCCAGTAGTGATAAATTCGCCATGCAAAAGGATGGGTGCCGAAATATGTACAGTTTGTTGGTCGCTTTGTCGAATTCAAGGTGGGGTGCCATTACATCAACCCATTCGACATCAATCCTCGCAAAGCGGTGGAGAAGAGACACATTGATCTCTTCTGGCCTGACAATATCGATCTTTTCGTATGCTTGTAGGTCCTCAGTATCTTCACTGACACATATGTTTTCTTTAGGAAGCATGAGCCCGAATCCCAAGAGAAAATCAGAGAGCGGACGTTTAATCGTAGAGTGGTCCTGCTTGAATTTCATGAAGGCCTGGCCGGTGTATCCGTCCATCACATCGGCGACCGCCATAAGCTGCAGTGGGCAGGTCCCCAAAGCCGGCTGAAAGAGCATAGTTTGCCAGCCCAAAATGGCGAATACAATCGATCTTGCAACGAGTCTCACATCTTGATCCTTTCTGGACTTTACTAGGTCCAATCTCAGTAAATGCGAAGCCAGGTCGTCAATGCTGGTTCCCGGGGCCGTTTGAAGCGCGACTTCCTTGAATATTTCGGGCAGTGATTGTACACAATCTGTGATCCATGGCGGAATAGCCTCGAACTGGGTCTCCAACCACTTCGGGTACCAGTTGATTGCATTGTCCAGTTTACCAGATAATAGTTTAGAATAGGTGACTGGTTTTTCGCCACCAACCAAAGCGTAAAAGGCGATGCCGTCAGAAACAGTTGGCCCTGCGGGACTTCATGTTAGCTGAGGTGCATGATAGAAAACTCAAATTGCAACATACGATTGACCTCCTCTCCGGTCATAATTTCCCTTTGAGGCATTGTCCGGGAAGGTGCTGCGTCACATGCACGATTGAATCGTAGAATAATCACAACCCAGGTGGAGGTTGGTCCTGCGTCTTATCAATGCCAACCAACCCCAGTTACCTTTGTGTAACTTCGTGTTTCAGGAAGTTCTCGAAAAAGCCAAGAGGGAGCAAACATGATAGTTCATCTCTATTTTGGGCCTATTCATCCAATGGAACCGCCTGCGTATTGATAGGCCTAGCGGATGCATGTTCCAGAGCACATATTGACCTGTTAGAGGTTCTGTTGAATTGACTCAGACATCTAAGGTTAAATGGTGTGTAGGTTATTTGGAGATTCAAATAATTAATTTTGGTCCTGCCAGCTCGGATAAAAGGGCGGATTAAGCGTTTGCGGAAAGTATGTTGGACAGAAGTAATATGAAGCTGCTGGGAGCCTTTTGTGGTTAGTGAATTAGGAATAAGAGTACACTGAAGTTGAGATACCGATCCACCACCACATCAATTATGCAGCAGCCAAAGGTCAGCGGGATGGGCGGTCGGACGCCCCTATCGGAGTCCAGCGAGTTGTATCGCTCCCTCAAGCGCCAGGGATGAATGTGTGTAACGTAAAGCGGGGCACAAGCGCTTCACTAGCTTACGGTGTGGCTAATCACGAAGTGTCTCGCAGTCGCACCTGCAAGCCGAGTATGAATGTGAACAAGACCTCTTTCTCTCCATCTCGACCCTAGATTGCAGCGGCTTGTTTTTCAACAGGGCCTCTAGTGCTCATCTGCAAAATTCTTCTGAGCCCATACCCGCTATTTCATCACTTTAGCTCTGCCGCTGTAGTTGCCGATTAACACAATGAGCTCCGCGGGGTAGGTCTTCAGTCAACGTGTGATCGCAGGGGACGGAGGGGAGCTTGGGGTGAGCCTGCTAACGATCAAATTACAGTCATCTGCCTTCACATCAACGCCCACTCCTATCGCAAGCCCTCGATCGATTCCACTCCGAATTGAAGAGCGATGGCGAGGCAATTCTTGATGTTGATAATGTTGAGGAGCTGCTTGCCCAGGCGAAGGCCATGGGGCCTGCGTTCCCGGGCAGAAACAAGCTATCATCGTTCAAACGCCTTGAGTTAATCCTGCCACATATAAACGATTTCGCTGCAATCATAGCTGTTTGTAGCGGTGCTGACGCCAAAGCGACGGGTCTGGTATGGGGCAGCTTGAAAGTCGTCTTCATGGTAGCACCTGCCTGATCCACGCCTCCGTCTAGCACAAAACTAATTGCACCTACGCAGTTAGCATCTCCCTCGAGCGACACTCTGGAAGACATTATCAATATGTTAGACGAATTAAGCCTGTCCCTTCCACGATTTCGGTCGTATGAAGAGAATCTGCCAATAGATGACGCGCTCGAGTCTGCACTGATCGAAGTATACACGGAAATGACCTGTTTCTGTGCCCGCACAATTAACTTCTTCCGGAGCAACCCGCATCGTAAGCTATTATGTTCACCCTCGGATCTGATGTTCATCTGGACTAATACTCTCCAGGCCCCTTGATCAAAATGAGCTGGCCAAAATTTAACAACGATTTCAATCAAACAATAAAGAGACTGAAAAAGCTATCCCGCGTCGTTGATACAAAAGCAGAAGAAGTGCGGCTACGAGAAGACCGCGAGAGGAATACAGAGCTGCTATCAGCAATGGAGCTTATGAAAAATACCAAGATTGCAGACGAGGTGTTGCCGTGCTATCTCATACCCTTCGGCGTGGATGAGCAATTTCATGGCAGGCTGGATGTTTTGGAAAAGATCCGAAACGGACTACGCCATGAGAGTGGGGCTTTGAAAGTCAGTGTATTATGGGGAATGGGCGGCGTCGGCAAAACGAAGATTGCTCTCCAATACGTGAACAAGTCCAGACAAGACTTTGACGCGATTTTCTGGATTTCCGCAGATAACTCAATCAAACTTACGCAAGATTTCCTCGAAGCTTCGAAGAAACTGCATCTTTCCCCTAACGTAGAGGATGCGCAAGATGCGGTTGCAGCAATGTCCAAAGTGAAGACGTGGCTTTCTACCACCAGTAAGTAATTCTAAATGGTCATTTTCCGGATAAATCCTGACGGAATAGATTGCCGATGGCTTGTCGTGTTTGACAATGCCGACGATCCAGATATCTTATCCAACGCTTGGCCAGGTGCTGCAACTGGATCTATCCTCATCACCTCAAGAGATTCGACTGCCGCATTTGGTACTTCTGCCGAGACTATTCATGTTCTCCCTTTCGATGAAAATACAAGTGTTGAAGCTTTTATTCGCCTCGTTGGCCGAGATCCCAGCTCCACCTCTGACAGACATGCTGCCAGGGAAATATCTCGAGCACTGGGTGGCCTACCTTTAGCAATTAATCAAATAAGTGGTTTCATCGTTCAGCAGAAGTTGGCTCTCAAAGACTTCTTACCGCTGTATCACAAAAATGCTGCAAAGATCGATGCACGAAAGCTGAAGCGAGGGGACTACGGCCACACTCTTAGCACTGTCTGGGGACTTTCCTTGGCGCAATTATCCGGTATATCAAGTACTTTGCAAAAACTCCTCGCTTTCTTCGACCCAGATAAGATCCACGAGAGTGTGCTCCTAGAAGGTGGTGAGCATCTTGAAGACGAGAAATTTGGATTCCTTAGGGATGACATGGAGTATGCTTTTCATTGAAATATCCACGAACATTGCTGACAGATGAAGTTTTCTGGATGCCAAAGAGCCTCTTCTTAAAGCCGCCTTGATTGATCGGTCCAGTGAGGCGGAATCCCTAGCAATTCATCGCCTGGTACAAGCAGCAGTGATGAGACGACTTACTGAGGAGGAGAAGATTGATTACTTTGATGTTGCAATCACGATCTTGAGCAATGGATTTCCTAACACCTGGAACACGGTCACGAGTCACCAGTTTACAGCCTGGGCGAAATGCGAACTATGCTTACCACACGTCAATTTTCTAATTGAGAAGACTAAAAAGTATAGCTTAAAAGCGAGTGATCCGAGGATGTTCTCCGAACTCATTCTCCGATGTTGCTGGTATGTCCTCGCTTGTGCCTATGGCTTTATTCTTTGGACGCTAATGTGAGGATAGGTATCTCTATGAGCGAGAACACTATAGTGAGGCACGCCAATTCATGAAAACAGCTCTGGAGAATCTTGATGAGAAAAACTCTCTTATGTACGCGAGTGCCGCCATGCTTGACGGTCTGATTGAACTTGATACGAATAACATCTCCAAGGCACTTGACTCATTCCTTCTGGCTTTCAAGATCAGGCAGCCCCTTATGGATCTGGATGATCCTTTCATTGCGTCTAGCCTCAATGCTCTGTCAATTGCATATACAGAGCTCGGTGACTTCGGCAGAGCCGTAGAAACAGGTCAAAGAGCTATTGATATACGTCTTCGTACCAAAAGCGATCGAATCGGTAACTCGTATAGCAATATGGCAAGTACACTTATGCGAATGGGCAACGCAAATGAAGCCGAAGAAATTCTCAAGAAATGTCCTTCTCTGAAAGACTTCACCGATGAAACTTTCTTGCAGACCGGCAACCCCCGTTTCTCTGGGTAAGTTCAAATACTACGAGTCTTCGAAGAAGTGGCTGATAGGCAGCAACAGGGACATGGTTCTACTGGCCCGAATCCGTTTGCAACAAGGTCGGCTTGATGATGCGTTGCGTCTAAGTTCCAAGGCTCTTGGGTTCCGCCAAAAGCTCCTTGGAAGTCGATTCAAAGTATGCGACTCTCTCTATCAAGTCGCAAGCGTGCTTGAAATAAGGGGCGATCTTAGTTCCTCTATGTGAGTCGCTTCCTGAATTATGCATAGTCTAGTTCTTTTATGTATATAAAACTGACGTTGGGATACAGTAATTTACTAGAAGAGTCTGTGTCTATCGCTGAAGCTATTCCTGAAGCAAAAGGCTATGAAGCTAGAGCTCAGTTCAGGTTGTCTCGGCTTTATAAGGCGCTGGGCAATGAAGAAAAGTCTCAACAATTTGAGATTGCGGCGAAGAAAGCTCACGGCGAGATTTCTCGCAATATTCTTGGGACCGATTTAACAGAGAAAGATTATGATAGCTTAGTTCTTTGGATGCTGTGGTGAAAGAAACAGTGTGCTCAATAAAAATCTCAACCATGATTGACGTCTTCCTCGGCATGAAGCCATACTTCGCAAAGGGACTGGAACCATCTGTATCAAAACCACGTGAGGTAAAAATTTCCATGTCATCTCCCAAGCCTAAGCGCGCATGTAAGCCACGTGGCAGACGGAGCCTGCTTTTGTGCCGCCAACATCCGCGCTTTCTACTTGCCTTATTGACGTGATTGCCATCAATTCCCATCGTCAAAGCCTCTGATTGAAGCCCCATGAGCTCAGAATTCTCCCGAACTACTTCCAAAGGCGCCAGTTGATATCTTTTGACGAAGTTGGACGACGATGGCGCAAAACGACCCTGTGGTCATCAACAAGTCACCGGAAGTGTCTCGACTAGATATCCAAGAAGCTTTTACAAGGCTGACGCGTAGGGAGAAACTCTACGCTCACCACTCAGCCAGGTACATTTGTTTTTGGTGGCCCCCGTAGATCGTGCTGATCGATCTGACTTTCTTTCTAGAGCTGCATGGAGCTGTGCACCGATCATCTTAAACCAGACGTCTCCTGAGTCGATCTCGATCTTCCAGTTCATTTTGGAAACCTACAAATCGTGTGAAGGCAACTGGCCAGAGCTTGTCTCCCGTGTAGGAATTGAAATTGAGGAATTGCGGCGATTCCTTGACTACGCTGCAGTATTTCTCGGTAATATCGGCAACTACTTTGTAAGTTATTCCAAACTCACCTTTTCGCTAGTCTAAAAGTGTGCATCCTAGGGCCAGGGGGACCAGAAATTCATTCCTGATGTGTCGGAAAGTGCTCTCCAGAAGCTGTCTCAATGCTCTGCGGTTGCCGGTAGCCTGTATGAGAAGATCGAACGGCCCCTGAGGGCAAGCCTACCGCTAACCCTCGGATTCCCAAGCGATGTTGCACAAAGTTCATATTATCCAGGAGAGCTTCGCATTTCTCGAGAAGAAATTTCCGAAGTGTCGAACATACTCACAAAATTAGGCATTGATCCGGAGAACACGCGCCTTCGCAAATCGATTGTGGGCCAGAATTCTTACTTCGATGTTCTGCAAAGCTCCGTTGAAGAAGACAGCCAACCGCAAGTGGTATATGAAAATTCTGACCTACTCATCCGTCTTGTCCGAGGCGGTCATAAGTCGGAGCTATCTCTTGTTTGCCGCTACCTAGAACATGCAAAAGAGAGCGCAGCGAACCCGCTTCAAGAATCTTTCATTTCTAAATACCAGCACAGTTTCACTACTGGGCACATGGAAAGCTACAAGAACTCCCAACGCGAATGGGTCAAGGATATTATGCCATCTGTTGAGGTATTCTTCGGCTTTATCGAGCCGTATCGTGACCCTTTTGGCGTCAGGGCAGAATTCGAAGGCCTTGTTGGAATCGTCAACCAACAAGAGACAGGGAATCTTACTGCTCTAGTCAAGAAATCTTCGGTGTTTATACGACGGCTTCCGTGGGCCGAAAATTATATTGAAAATGACGGAAAAGGACCTTTTGAGAAGGAGTTGTTTGAGAGTCCTGATTTCACTAGCCTGCACAGTAGGCGTTTGTCGTTTCTTGCTGGAATCTCCAAGAGCTGACGGAAGCACAGCATTAGCCTACTGCTCAAGTATCATTTTTCCTGGCAAAAATCTCCCTAATGTGAGATCACATACCCCAATATTTCTGGTTAGCTGAGACATATGACAGTACAATGATATCCGACAAGACGACGGCTTCAAGAACGTAATGACCACCAATACCATGACAGCGACAAATTCGAAATCCGAAGCTATGGCTAGCTGCCTGGATCCCTCTGAAGTAGCAACATTTCTCAAGCATAGAGAGCCCGCGTTCTATCTATGGGTTGTCTTTCATGAGCTTCTTGGTCATGGGACTGGTAAGCTTCTAGTTGAGAACCAATCCAGCGGGTTCAACTTCGACCCAGAGAATGCTCCCATCAACCCACTGACAGGAAATCCTATCGATTCTTGGTATAAACATGGGCAAACCTGGACTGGCCTCTTTGGTGACATTGCCACTACAGTCGATGAATGCCGCGCAGAGTGTGTCGGAGCTTATTTCTTAAGTGACATGGAGCTTCTAGCCATGTTTGGGTACACCGACGACACTGAAATTACAGGTAGAGATTGTGAGTCACCTTGTTTCAAAAAGGTCCTCTCACTGACCTCTTATAGTGGAATACAACATGTACATGCAGCTTGGCGTTGCAGGACTTCGGGCGCTCGAGAATTACAACCTCGAAGATCATGTATGTCTACCTCGACACGCCAACACGCTTTAGCTAACATCCGCAGAAATGGGGGCAAGCACACAGTAGGGTACTTTCCCCTTTTCTAAACATTAGCAAGATCAAGTACTCATGTATTAAAGGCACATTTCGCAATGTTCAAATGTCTCCTGGCGGCTGGTGGCGACTTCCTTACAGTCACACACGATAAATTTTCAGAAAAATTAACCGTGTCCATTGATCAAACCAAGATCTCTACCCACGGTAAGCCTGCAATTGCAAGCCTCATGCTCAAATTGCATATTTGGAGATGTACTGCAGATGTAAAAAGGTGTAGAGAGTACTATGTACACCTCACAGAACCAGCTGGTGTCTACCTGGAGTGGAGACGGATAATGCTAGCGAAGCAGACAGCGAAGCAAGTCTTTGTGCAACCGAACACATTCATTAGTGGCGAAGAGGTCTTCTTGAAGGTGTATGAGCCTACAGTGGAAGGGATGATACAGAGTTGGGCTGAGCGAATGAGAATGATAAGAGAGGAGACGGAGGAATAGCTAATGCATCTGGTTATTGGAGGCTCTGTAGGTACAGTACATTGACACTTGTTTCTCTTCCCATGCACGGCTACTGTAGCCACACTGAGGTCCGACAAGCACTGTAAGAAGCCTTGTAGGGATGGAAACTAAACACAACGGGTACAGCGCACGAAAAGAACAACGCAATATTGAACCAGAAGAAGAGTATACACAAAGACAAGAGAACACACCTCCGATCAACTTCGCACTAGCAACGAAAAAGCTCCTGAACATAAACCATAATATTGCTACAGCGGAGATTCTCTCCTAATATACACTCTACTCCACTCCACTCCACTCCATAATCAATATCTACAACCCAAGCGCCTCCCTAACACCCACCATCGTCGCCTCCGCATTCTCCTCCGCCACCCTTGCTCCCCTTCTCTCAACATCCTCAAGGTATCCCTCCCCTTCCTTAACCACATCCTCATACGCTCCTCTAAACGTCTCCAAGCCCCCACCAATCGCCTCGCCAACCAGTTTCTTTAACGCACCTAGTCCCATACCCGTCCCATACACTTGCCCTAATGTCTCGGGACTCCTGCCCTCCTCATCAAACGCTGATAGTAAAGTAAGAAGATTCGAGACGCCAGGGCGATTAACGGGGTCATAAGAGACGGCGTTGATAGAGTCTGTCACTGCAGTGGTGAGTTTCTTCTGGATGAGTTCTGGGGAATCGGTGATTAGGATGCGAGACGCCGGCGATGCGTCGGATTTGGACATTTTTTTGAAGGGGTTAGTGAGGGACATTATGCGTTTGGCCGGGGCTGCGTCGCATCAGTTGAGTTTCCTTGTTAGGGACGGGGAAGAGAGGGAGTAGTGAGAGGGGAAAGGGAGAGGAGGGGGAAGTACAGAGTAAAGTCTGAGGATACACAAGCTGCGGTCCATAAGCATGGTTGAAGTTCGTAACGCATTCGCGTGCGAATTCGAGATGTTGGGATTGGTCTTCACCGACTGGGACGTGTGTTGCTCTGTGCTTGCCGTGTCAGCTTCATGTCGCTCATGCTCATTCCGCTCCCATCTTTCTCCTCTTATACTGAAAAGCGGAACATTTACCTATGAACCAAAATATCCGCTGCCTGCAAAACCGGATACGAGAAAAGCCCCAGTTTCAACTTCCCTTTCCTCTCATCAAGCGGACTTGCGTCATCTTTTAAATCAAGTTTACTCTGTTCCCATCAGCCCATTTCCTCTCCTTTCTCTCTTCTTTCCCCCTCTTCTTTTCTTCCTCCACTCCCCTTTCCATTTTCTCATGATCCTAAGCAAACAACACGAAAGTCAAGAACTCACCTTCCACTGCGTCATCCGCCCAAGATACCCCATACTAGCCGTACAACTGAGAATCCACATGAGCTCCGCATGCTGCTTCACGTGACTCTGCACAAAGACCGTACTTCTCCCCCCTTTCCCACCTCCTCCCACTCCTCCACCTTCGCCCAGACCCAAAGCCAGCAAAACCCTCAACATCTCCCTCCTCCATCCCCTTAATTTTTCAGGTGATTGAGCGATAGTGATAGCGTGCAGGTCCACAATACTGAAGAAGAGTTTTGTGGTGGGAGGGGCGGAGGAGGAGAGGTGTACCCAAGGCAAAAGCGCGCCGAGGTAGTTTCCTAGGTGCGGGGTTCCGGTTGGTTGGATGCCGCTGAAGATTATTTGACTTTGTGGTTGGGTTGATGAGGAGGGAGGCGGAGAAGGGGGAGAGGATGAGTCCTGGGAGAAGCACGAGCTTGTGGTTGAGAGTAAACGTGCATTGTGGTGTTGTATTAATGACGCCTGAGTTGATGTCATAAGTATCGGTGAGACATGATGGAGGAATTTCCGTCGAGCAGGTGGGAGGCGTGAAAACATTGCGTTTGTGAGTGTGAGAGAAGGGAGGGCTGAGGTGCACGATTTTCACGATTTGGACGCGAGGACACGTGATATCAGTCTACTTCCACTGCATTTTCTTAGACTAATTGAAGGCGGAGAAACATTGGAAGTGAAGCATGATTATAGCTTGCGTTTCCTCTCTATTTCACATCTAGAGCTGGTCTCTATGGTACACATCTACTTTACAATGCAGTACACCCAAACTCCTTCTCATGGCGATCCTCTTTGCGACTTTCCTTGAATTTACACTCCCTGATGCCAGCATAATACGGCTCAATTCTTAGGTAACTTATAAGTAGGCGTCCGGATCATCGGTGCATTCCCACCACTCGCCGCCTTGAAATCCCCTCTATTAATAAGCTCCAGCACTTTATCCTCAACCGCGCTGCCTTTCTTGAACGCAAACTGGCGTAACGTAGGTTCGACCTCGCTCCTCATCTGCTCCATTTCTGCATCCATGGTTCTACCGACACCTACTAAAACATCAGCGCCGTCCAACACATCCAATACTCAAGACTTCGGGGAATGGGATGTAGCTTACCAACTTTCTCAAACTCCCACACATTAGCCTTCATCCCAATGCCATAATACGCATACTTCTTCACAAACGCCAACCACACCTCCACCGTCTCCGGCTCCCCATCCTTGATCTGAATCAGCCGTCTCAGCGTCTTCCGCTCAAAGTTCTCCTGGCTCTTCTTGTGGATGAAACTGGCCTTCGGCACCGTCCACCGTTCTACTATCCTCGGCAACGGAACCGGTCCAAAGGCCGGCAATCCCAAATAATAGGCTGCGCGCAGACAGAAATCGGCGAAGAATTCGAGGTTGCGGACGCTGTAGGAGCGGAGTTGTAAATCGCAGACGGGGAGCCCGTGGGTCGCTGGACGACGCAGAGGGCGGAGGTACGCGGCTTGCACTGCGCGCGGGGGCCGGACCGTGTCGGGATTTACTGTCTTCCTGTGAGGTTGTTCTAAGGGTTCTGTTGGTGAGGATTCAGAGGGTGATGTGGTTGTAATTGTGCTGGTGTTGTGTGATTCCGCATCTACACCCGCCCTCCTAGCTGTCCCTTCTATCTCAGTCGCTGCCGCCCTCTCTAGGCCCGCAGAAGCAAACCCGCTCCCAATCGGCGTATTCGAAGCTGAATCAGAAGCCCATCGCCTTGTAAATGGTTGCGGAATCGAAGCTGCGGGTGGGGCTTTGATGGACTGCGTTGTTGGTCTCGTCTGAACTTTCAATTAGCCCTTCCTCTGACTCCTCGCTGTGAAATGATGCCATACCGTGACCGATCGTACGATTGCCCGCCAGGGTAACCGCATTGACGTTGCTGTTGCCATGTTTGACGTGTTGAAGTGCAGTTGCTCCTGTCTCTCTTGCTTTCTCTAGCTCAAGAAATTTCTCGGTTGTCACCCATCCATCGTCGACCTTGCATGGCCGCCTCACAAGGCTGCACGATTTCCCCACACACACAACATTACACAGCGAATTTTGCAGGGAATGAAATGCGGAGATGGCAATCACGATTGAGAGCATCAGAGAAGCAGTTGCTGGCTTGAGGAATCTGCTCCCTGCAGATTTCAAGCCTGAGATTGGAATTATTGGCGGTTCGGGACTGTCTGCTTTGGAAGATGCGGTGGAGCAGCCTAAGTGGGAGGTTCCGTATGGCAAGATAAAGGGGTTTCCGGTTAGTACTGGTAAGTGTTACATTGCATGGGAAAATGTTCAGGTTTCTGATTGTGATAGTTCCTGGTCATGCGGGCAAGTTGGTTTTTGGTCATGTGGGGAGTGAGAAGACGATGACGGTTATGATGGCTGGGAGAGCACAGTAAGATGTCTACGAAAAAAAAAGGGAGTAAAAAGATGCTGATGAGTATAGCTATTATGAAGGACACGAGTTGCAAACTGCTACCTTTCCTATCCGGGTTTTGGCACTTTTAGGAATGAAGACATTGATAGGTCAGCCTTCGAACATCTGAGTAGTCACCAAGCTGAAAACTCGACAGTTACCAACGCTGCTGGAGGATTGAACTCGACGTACAAAGTCGGCGATGTTGTAGTTTTGCACGATGTATGAGCCCCGGATCCCCCGCCCGGTGGACACTGACCAAAACAGCACATCAATTTTGCTGGCCTCTCGGGAGTAAATCCATTACGAGGCCCAAATCTCGATGATTTCGGTCCTCGATTCATTGCTCTCTCGGATGCCTATGACCTTGAGCTTCGCCGTGCTGCTCATATAGCTTGGAGAGCGCTCTCAAAAGATCGACCAAAGCAAATGGCTATGCACGAAGGTGTATACGCATTTGTTGGGGGACCAAAGTATGTTCCATCTCACAAAACGAACGATCTGCTAACTGCATCAGCTATGAAACAAGAGCAGAGTGCCGTATGCTTTCGACGCTCGGAGCTGATTTGGTTGGTATGTCCACCGTGCCTGAGATCATTGTTGCGAGACATTCCGGTGTTCGTGTCCTCGCAATGAGCTTGGTCACAAACGCCGTTGTGATGGATCCTGGTCCACGAGGAGATGCCATCCTGTTGGCGGAGAGTAACGAGACAGAGTTATCCAACATGTTGAAGGAGGGTAAGGCCAATCACGAGGAAGTTTTGGAGGCAAGCCGCAATGCCGCCCAGCAGATAAAGGTGTGTTCCATGCCATGAGCTCGATCGGCGTTGACCAGATTCTAGAACCTTATTGTAAAAATCGTGGAAGTGGAGGCATCGAAGAACAGATAGACGATGCCGGTCTTGGGAGGTACTGTCAAGCATAGATACCCAACATATTATCAACTTTTGGAACCACCCTTCTTTCTCATGGCCTTCATCTTCTTGTAATGTTCTTTCTTGCCACTTGTCTTGGCCTCTTGGATCTGTTGGTACTTCGACTTGAATCGGCCAGTCTCCTTTTCTCCAGCAAGAATCTCCTCGACCAATGTTCGCTTCCTTTCCTTGTTGGAGAGTCGGCCACTGAAGTATTCGGTTGGACCCTCGATAATTGTCCCCACTTGTGAAAATTCTGGGATTTGTGGCTTCGAGTTTTCCTTCTTGTAAAACCTCTTTGGATCTAGGACATCTCGCATCCGAAGTAATTGCAAATCCCGCTTGAGTTCCGGAGTCAAGTTTGTTCGAGGTAGGTTGTACCAATCGGCGCCGGCAGTAGCTTTCTTCTCCTGACTCCAAGATTAGCTGCATTTACAAAGAACGTACAGAAATAGCAATAATTTGGTTTCTTCTCAGCGTAACTATGAATATAATAGACATCATTTGTTGCAGGGTGGTGCCCAAGACGGGACCAGATTCTGCGTCATGTTTTTTGGGATAAATTTTCCTCATAGAAGAATGTGCACAAATAGGAAGGAGGACAGGGCGTACCTTTGCTGCTTTTGCCTTGGTTGCTACTGGGTCCTCTACCACTCGTATTCCATTTGCGAGTTTCCGTTCCTGGGCGGATGCGAAGTGAGAGGGATCGACGGAGGCGCCCTGATCGGTAGTCCTGATGTATGGCTCGATTGCCTTTTCAGATGCAAGTCGGGGAATACTGGATGCGAGATGGTGTCAGTAAGACGATCTGCAAATTGTGGAGGATTCATGTAGCTTATGGGGCGCGAATACCTGTTCTGCAGATTCAGAGAGGTCTTGGATCCTGCCCTCTTGCTCCGCAACCGCTCCTCTGCATCCTTGAGCAGTTGCCTGACCTGCTCGTCGGAGAGGTCCTCGTCCGCCATGTGGGGGAATGGTGTTGGGTAGTTATTGAAAAGAAGTAAGTTCTGGTCGTGAAGCTTCACGAAAATTCTCGGCAAATTATTTGTTGCGCCATCGCGCATTGGGACAAGCGCGAGGTCGCGAGTTGTTCAAGGCACAGTTTACAGTTATCGGTACTGGTAGCTTGGAAAAGTCGGTCGGGCTCGGCGCGAAAGAGACACGCGGGACGACCGACGACTGACAACTTCGAGTTTTCGCTGCTTGAGGAGATGCCGGTGGATTGCAGATCCAAGGCTTCGGGACTTGCTGCTGCCCTCAGCTGATTCGTGCAACAGCGGCCTGCAAAACGGTTTGGGCACCCACGGCCAGGCGGACCAGCCAGAGGTGGGAGGGGGAGGGGGAGTTGTGCGTTCATCATACAGCTACCGCTACAGATACGATCCGGACGGAGCAGGCAAAGTCTTCAGCCTTGCGAAGGCGGTGGGGGGCAGATGGGATGACGGGATATTGGGGTGGTGGGCTCGAGGTGGCTGAGAAATGCTGGTGCTGGAGGGGAGGGCAGAAGGACAACGCACAACGCACACCCACACTCCCCTCCGCAGAACGGCTCCTGCGCTGCTCTGACCGTACGTACATGAGCATTGCATCCACTGCTCCTCACTGCATTGCAGCTGCGTGCATGGAAAGCTGCCCAATGTGAAGTCCAAACTCCCATATAAAGGCCGTGGCGCGCTGCTGGTCTCCCATTGACCCTCGAGCTCTCACCGACCAGTCCACTGCCCCGTCACACACCCTCTGCTGCACTGCGATCACCCATCCGTCACGAGAACCGCGCACCCACCCATTCACGCTCCTCCGCCGAGCTCAAGTCCAGGTCCAGGTACGTGGGTACAGCCGTAAGGCGAAGATTCCGAATCCATCGAGTCGCAGCCGGCTGTGGTTGTGGGCGGGAGATCGATTCGCCGCACGTAGATTTTCTCTTCGCAGCGCGTGGTGCTGACCACTCGCCTCGCTTCGAAACAGAATCCAGGCAGAACCCGAACCCAGAACCCAGAACCCAGAACCCCAGAACCCCAGAAGCCCTCCAACCATCTCGTTCGCTCGAGGACCACCTCCTCCAAAGAAGCCATCCACCATCCACCAATCACGACTCGACCACCTGGGAGCTGTAAACAAGCTCGAGCTTGTCGCGCAAACAACGTCTCCATCAATCGTCGCATTCTCGGCCATTACGCTGCGGAAACTGGGCCCATTTGCGATCGCGACGTCCAGCTGCCAGCTGCCAACTGCCAACTCTTCGCCGGACCATCAGCTTCCGCCTCAACCGTGATTGCGCTGAGCCGCTCAACAACAAGAGAGCGCACGCACGCGCACCGCTCCGGCAAAGACGTGAAGAAGCGGCCATTGGATCCTCTTGACGAGGAGACTTTGCGAGATTCGGGAACGAGCAAGTCGGCGCGAGAGAGCAGACCTCGAGGATGGAGCAGAACCCGCCCAGCTCGTCTCACGGGCAGGGACAGCAACGCGCCCAGCCGCAGTATGATACCAATCACGGAGGACATTATGGTACGTGGTCCAAATCACAGCAAACACCCTGTCCTGCGACCTTGAAGACGTTGGGAATCCATTGGCTAACCATTGTTTGCTACAGGTGCCAGCGCTGCAGTAAGGGCCTCCAAGCAATGTACTGTTTACTTACTGACGAACACAGCTTGCGGCTCAAGGCTATGCGCCCGTTGCGGAATTCTACACAGGTGCATGGGCAAATGTACGCTTTCCAGTCTCTGAATGATCAAATTGGAACGGAGCTGATGAACCCAGGTCAACCAAGGCCTCCACGGCACCTACAAAGACATTCTGACCACTTACTGGCAACATGTAATCACCCACCTCGAATCCGAAACCCACGACTACAAACTGCACCAACTGCCGCTGGCCCGCATCAAGAAAGTCATGAAAGCCGATCCAGAAGTGAAGATGATCAGTGCCGAGGCACCGATTCTTTTTGCCAAAGGCTGCGACATCTTCATCACCGAGCTGACGATGCGCGCCTGGATCCACGCAGAAGAGAACAAGCGCCGCACCCTGCAACGCAGCGACATTGCCTCTGCCCTCGCCAAGTCCGACATGTTCGACTTCCTCATCGACATCGTGCCGCGCGAAGAAGCTGCCTCGCACGCCCGTAAAGCCACAGCGGGCGCCGCTCCTCAGGGCGTGCCCCCGACAGGAACTCAGATCCCCGCGCAGCATGTGCAGGGCCATCCGGGCCACAATGCTATGCCGCCGCCGGACTACGGCATCGGTGGTGGCCATGGGATCCCCCAGGCCGAGGACTATAGGGGCGGCATGTACGCGACGCAGGTCCAGCCCGGTCCGCCGGCTGCGTATGGGGCGCCGGGTCAGCAGATGTATGCTGGTGAGATGGAGAGCATTTATGGGTATCCGCCCATGCAGGCGCAGCAGGTTGGTTTTCTTAATGTCCACCTTAACCCCTGAGGCAATTGGCTAAATTACAATAGCAGATGTACCACGTCCCACAACAACGCCCGCAAGACCCATCAGTCGGCCAGGACGCAGGGCACAATTATCCGCGCCATGACGGCGGCGAAGGAGACGCTGATGCGGAAGGCGAGCGGGACTACGAGGTTGGTTAAGAGCGCCGAGGCTCGCCAGATGTCCAGCTCTGCTGAGATGGGAGGTGCAGGTAGCAAGCTGGTGACCGGGAGCAGCAAAATAGGATGTTCAACAAGGTGGAGGTGGAGGTGGAGCGGATGGGGTGAGGATTTCTAGCATGATTAAAGGGATTTTTGGAACAGACAGAGGGATCAGGGACGGAGTTATGAGTGGCTATTTCGCTTCAGCGCTTGCTTTGAGACAGCTTTGTAATTGAATGAACCATCAGAATCGGGCATCACCGGGCGGGTCAGAATCAGAATACAAAAGCAGATTTGCATGCCATTTGTTTGGGTTCTATTCTACATCTACATAGAATGCGATGAAAACTCGCTTCGCGAAATTCGTGAATGTGTTGGGCACGGTTTTGTGAATGGGTGCGTGGGTGGTGACGGACCATTTTCGCTTCGGTCAACATGCAAGGCAAGGCAATGCAGGCTTGAGCCTGCGAGATGTGTGATGTGTAATGTACAATGGTGTGGGGGGAAGTGCAAGCGGGTAGGTCACTTCATCCCGAATCTGGAGGAGAAGTTTGCGAGGCGGTCGTTGCGGGGGTTTTGGACGGAGTAGGTCAATCTATCGTCACGTTAGCACTTCATCTCTCCAGCCGCACACCACCATTCTCAACGCAACCCAAGAAAGAAGGGCAACGGAACGGACAATAAATAGCGAACATACTTCTCCAAGATCATCGGCCCACTCATAGCATCAACCCGTCCGAACTTCCGATTGCGCACGCCAATATCATAAAACTCATCCGGGTTCTCCGTCTGCATGAGCAGCACCGTCTGCTGCAGCTCATCGAGATTCTGCTTCAGAATCGGTGCGTTGTCTAATGTGTCAATAAAGTCGGAGAGGTACTGGACGTCTTTCGCTAACGCGGCAACGCCGTTGGGATTGATTTTTTTGACATTGGGGTTCAAGGGGAGGGCGAGGATGAGGTTCGCGGTGTGGGAGAGGGCGTCGAAGTAGATCAGTTCTTTGATCTCGCGCGGGAGGCCGAGCAGCGTAGATGTCATGATATTGGAGAGGTATTGAGTGAGCGTAGACATATAGCTGCTGGGCTCGGCTTCGAGGGTAGGAGCCATCCTGTTCGCAAACTTGGATTTAGCCAGAACTTTAGCACTTCATAGGGAAAGAAATAGATCCTGTACCAGTCGTATTCGGCGGTCTCAACCAGGTCGTCGATCTTGGAGTTGACGAGCTCGAAGATGCGCTTTTCGGCAGTCTTCTTGTTGCCGCGGAATTCTTCGGTGGCGTTGAGGACGATGGGGCCGCCTGCGGAGGTGGAGGAGCGGGCTTGGATGAGGAGGAGTTCGAGCTCGCGGCAGGCTGTTTCAAAGTATTCGAGGTTGATGAGGATTTGGACGATTTGGCCTAGGTATTGAGAGTTAAGTCGCTCCACGAGGATCTTGCAGACTTTTTGGCTGAGGAGGTGATCAAGGGCCTTTCAGCGTCAGCATGATTCAGAAGCTGGAAGAAAGGCCTTATACTTTCTTGAGAGTCTCATCAATGACATTTGGATGCTGGAAGTGATTATCTGCGAAGAAGTAGAATTGGTTGAGGAAGTTTCTGATGTCTATGCAGGAGAGAGGATACATCTGCGAGAAAGGGAGAACACATGGGATCCTGCGATTATTAGCACTTGAAACTAAATCCATGCCAAAGCACTCACGTAGGCTCCTTTTCTGGAGTGAACCAGGTGACGTTGACAACTTTTTCGTATTCCTCGAGAGTAGCGATTGGCATTGGCATGTAATCATCCGTAGACACAATCTGAGTAATCTGTCAGCATGCCGTTCGTAAATTTAGCATTGGGCGACAAACTTCATGGAAGTCTTCACTGAACCGTCTTTGCAACAGTTCTGCGTACTTCTCAAACAGAGTTAGCAAGAAATTATCCAGTGCTGTCACCGAATATCCCCAGCCCTACTGAAAGTCAGTATAAAGACAGGTCAGAAGGGGTAAGAATACTTGCATCCATCGTCTGGATGAATAGAGCAATAACTCCTTTGATCTTGAGGACCACTTCCGCGTTGTCAACTTCGTCCAAGGCTTTCGTGATCAATTTCATGGCCGATTGAATCATGGAATCCCAGAGCTCATCAACCTGCAAAGATCAGCAACGAATGCACACAAATGGAATTAACTTACATCAACAGGTGACCGGAGGTTAGGTGATCTCCTCATTGTCGCCTTCTCTATGATCGCAAAGCCTGCAATGGCCTCCAGCAAGCTACTCAGACCATTTTCGTCATCCTCAATCAAACTAATAGAAGCTGGCAGAAGCAAGTCTTTTTGCTGCCTCCTAGTTGCTGCATACTCTTGTCTGAATTTCTCACTTTGTCCGAGTGCCTCGTGGATGTGTATAGCCTCAAACAGAGGGCCGAATTCGACCGAAACCTCGTCGTTCTCCAATACATCAAATTCCTCGCTCTCATCAAAGACCAGCTCAATTGCAGAATTAAGACTGTAGGTCTTCAGCTGCGGATTCGCCTCCGAACGCTCCTTCTGCCTCTTCTGACGCAGGCTTGTATGGTAGAAGGCTACTTCGCCTAGGAATTGTGATGTTTCCCGAATTCGGTACAGCCAGGTATTCAAATCGTTCATGACAGCGTCTGATATTGCCTTTTGCGATGCAGGTATCGACTTCTGGATAATGTCGGCAAGCTTGTGCTGGGTGGCATACTTGTTCTGGATTGTAGGAATCAAATGCTCGTTCTGGAGGTCGTCCAGCGCCTTCAAGGCAGCATAGTATTTTCTCTTGCGGATCAGATCGTGCGCTTGATTGACTGCATGCAATATCTTCAACGATTCCTTCAGCCCTTCTGATGCCTCCGCGATATTCTGCCGTATGGACTTCGTCTCCACCAGCTTCTCCTTCTGCGCCGCCAACTTCTCCGTGCTTGCTTGTATGGACTGGTTAAGCTGCAAGATCTCTGATGTGAGCGCAACGGTGCCTTCGCGGACTGTCTGGAGCTGATTCACGGATTGGAGGAACTCGTCATGCTTGGTCAAGCCAATCTGCTCGATGTTGGCTTCTTTCTCGTCGGCATAGTGGGACAGGCTCTGCATGAAGGATGCCGTTCGGTTAGAGTTCGTGGCATCTTTGAGGGCGGGTATCAGTTGGTCGAGGTAGTCCGTATCTGAGGAGGAGGATATGATCTGGGGCTCTTGATTAGATCGAGGCAGGGCATGCACGGGGAAAGCATACCTGTTGCACCGCGCCCCTGTAGTCGTCGTATTGAGGTGGTCTTCGAGGCATGGCGGGCGTTGGATTATTTGGCCAAACGAAGCGGATTACGCAAAGGGCTACACCATAAGCTGCAACACCAAGCACCTAGATGTGATATGCAATAATGACTTCCGTGCATCACATTGTGGAGGGATCGTCGGATCAATGACGGCCCGAAGGTAGTTCAATGGGTGTCCCATCTCCCAGTCAGCCCCATTCCCTAGCGGCCTCGGTTCGCAAAATTCCCGAAAGGTAATCTGAACCTCCATCCTCTCCTCCTTTCTTCACCTCGTGGGATATGTAGATGTCTGCTCGAGCCAGCTGTCTATTGGTGGTTGATTTTGGACTTGCGAGGGAGGCAATTTGACTGGTCGCGGAGATCGTTCGGGTCATGGAGTTTTCGCTGCAGTCCTGAAGCCATTAGAAGGCATTCCTCTTTGATCATGACTTGGCTGACACTTACTAGGACCTCTGGCTCTGTGTGCCAGTACTTCAGGGTTGTAGTGGTGCTCTTGTTGGTGACGAGCACAGGTCGGCAGAAAGGCCCAAGGTGTCTTCTTACCAGCACACTTGTTCGCTTGCATACACTGTCCGCTGACAATCTGCTCCTCGTCTACTGCTGCACATATCTCCTGCAGACCCAATTACTTGGACAGCGGTATATATCTCAGCTGTAGCTATAGAGTAGGCTCCCATGGCCTCTCGATCCCCCTTTCTTTCGTAGATTCTGTAAAGAATTGGACCTAAGAAGATCCTTTGATGGCAGTTCCCTAGCCAGCAATCAAGACTGGCAATCCTATATTCTCCTAAACATCTCTCGGCCAAGATTTGCCTTGGGCTGCTGGTGGTATGTAGAAGTTGTAGGGTAGTTCTCTGATCTTTCTGCACCTCCAATGCCACCAGTCAGAAATGCAGCAGAAGCAGCAATCTTCCAAATTAATTTCTTAAAATGGGATCTGCAATAATGTCTGCAGGACTTCTAGCAAGTACTGTGGCATTGGAGATATGCTAGGCTGCACTGTCCTGCGATGCTGTATGTCTGGTGATCAATTGACCATCTCCGCTCGGGCAACCTGTCTTCTGGGAAGCAGAAGGCTTTCAGAACGTTGTATCTCTAGTGCCGCGCTAGGAAATAGATTTCTATACAATAGATACAGTTTGCCTGCATTTTCCAATGGGCATGGAGGCGCTTCCTAAGATCACACATCCGGGGAAGCTACCAACTCTTAGAAGCTGCGAAACACAGGCTTGGGAAGACCCGCCTTCTAGAGTTGGTAATTCTATCCTCCGAAGGCGTATGTTACAGTCCTATAATCATCTCATACTTCGAGAGCCTCGAGTTCCATCGTGCTCCATCGTGATAAGAGGTCAAGTGGCGGGTTCCAGAACTGAGCCTATACCCTGTATCAATCCTCTACGTTCAATGCTCGAACAATGCTGCGAATAACCAGAAGGTCTCTTCTAAGTGACTGCCTTTGATGTCCTGTAGTGTTTGTTATAGTTTGTCCATCTTATTTCGGGGCTCTGGCAGCCATGGGAAATTGGAATAAGTATTTTCTACCAGATTTCCCTTTGTAAACTTCTCTCACCTCCAAAACAATCAATTTACATAAATCTACCATATCCAAAAACGCAACTGTCTTGGAACTTACAGCGATGTCCGCTTTATCAATCAGTGTGAAGGCTGCAATGTGTCAATGAAAGCCGTAGACACAGCTGGTAGATGGCCCCCAACCTTCGCCTCTGTACCCCCCTCGTGTCTCAGATGTTGAAATGGCATGCAATCTTCCATCTCTACTCAGACAATTCATGTTGAAACTTAATTTTTGTTCGCCTTACCACCTTGTGTGGAGGTCCTGATGAGAGGTCGAGAAGACTTGCAGACAATAATGAGGAGATGCCTCCTAGTTCCCTTCTGCAGACTTACCCTCGTTTCTCGCGCATTATAATTGCACGCAGAAAATCTCCTACCTTTATTGTGACAAGTTATCTTGGGAAGAAATTCTTGTTCGCCTTGTCAATTAATTGAGGTTGTGATGAGAGGTCGAGGCGAATTGCAGCAGTTGCCCAAATTCACTCCGCCAAAATTCGTGCTAGCTCCTTCCACAACGCTGCAAGTGACCTTCCCTTCCCACAACAACAATTTCCTTCCCTCTTCCAACTCCAACTCCACCCATCCATCACAACATCAACTCCATCTCCCCTCTGCCATCAAACCCCATCTTCCCAATACGTTTCCCATACCTCCATCACGCTCTACACGCAATATTTTGTCTTTGGAAGCACCTGCGCACATCTCTCTTGATCTTTGAACGACATCACTTGCCACAGCATCTGATCACGTCTTGGAGTTGAGCAGAGCTGTCATAGCTGCATCAAGCACACGTCACACCCTCCCTTGGATTTCTATCCATCGGAAGTCTGCTTTCAACGCAGCTTCACCTTGCGATTGTGAGTTACAATTGATACCTTACTTTCGTCGAATGTGCCTCTGACATCGCTGGCGACGCAGCTGCAACTCGTTCTCAACATCAGCGGAAATTAAACAGCATCGGCGAAAAGGAACGACATCAGCAAAGACCAAGCTACGTCAGCAGAGAAACCCGACTTCCGCGTAAAGCAAACGACATTGGCAGAAAAGAAGAAGATCAGGGAAATTAACTACACATCCAAGACATTCGTCACCTCAAGAGTATGTTATCTTCCGTTCCCACAATCATCAACTCCCTTCGTTACGTTACACTCTCTCTCCTCCTTTCCCTTGCACAGCTGGTATAGCACCCCTGAACATCCTGCACCGACAGCTCTTCCCTCATTTTCCCAATTCCTTTTACCGCATTTCACTTTTGATTAGCTTCATTCGTTCACTCAGGGAGCCAGTTCCAGAGCTGGACAGTCGTTCCCCCACATCCCCCACACTAAACTCGTCATCACATTTCCTCATGTCCCTTCACCGTCTTTCACCTTCCGTCAACTCCCTCCATCCACAAGGACATTTCACGCCCAAAGTGGAATTACCCTGAATTGTGCGCCATCTTTCACACCTACTTTACAAATTCCTCCAAATCGCTTCACACCTTTTACCCTTTCTCACATCCATTTCTCGCTACGCGTAGCGAAGCTCGTTTCCCGGGTTATCATCGGGTTTCTCCTTTCTTACATTCCCCTACTCCTGCTCTTTGTCCCTTAAGTTTCGTCGGATGTCCCCTTACATTCTCCCTTCTCCCTACTCGCTACGCACGGCGCACCCCCTTTCCCGGGTTTACTTCGGCTCTCCCCTTCTCACATCTCTATGTTCACTTTCTCGGTACGCACAGTGTGTGCCCTTTCCTAGGTTTTCTTTCGATCTACACTTCTCATATCCCTGGTTCCCCCCTCTCGCTAAGCAGTGCAACCCAATTCCTGACTCTTCATTGGATCTCCTCCTTGTCACATTTCTATCTTTCCACTTTGTACAACGCCTTACTAACTGCTCCTCGAGCTTAGCTAGATATCCTCCGACGAAGGCAAAATGCAACACTACAAGGAATCGCCGTACTCTGTTTATGGCGGCGGAGAATCCACGGAGGGTACACCTGAGACCAAGTTGACTTCCTTCTCCCCTGAGGATGATAGGGACAAGAACTTTGCTATGGTCAAGCTAACTACAAATCCAATGGACCACGTTAACGACCCCTTCATCGGTACCTCAACCGTGTCAAAGTCTGAGGGAAAACTTTCAGCCACTGCCAGCTCTTTTGAGCCATTTGGTTTCGGTCTCAACTTCGGTTCTCTTCCTTCTACCAAATCGATGTACTCCATGGCTCCGAAGTCGGCGGCTCCATTGCCCGGCACCACTCAACACCTTGAGTCTATCATTGCTGCTGAGGAAAACAGCCCTCATCGCCGTGCACCACCTTCTGCCCCGCTGGTCACCAAATTGGGCTTCTTCTCCACAGAGTCTTTGGCCAGCAGACATGTCAAGGTTACTGGCATCTTCTTGGATGACATTCGTGACCGGGTTCAAGCATCCATCGATGTAAGTCTCCTGGTACCCTTCGCATCCTCCCTCCTCTACTTGAATCACTTGTTCGATCCCTGACTGACGTTTTGTAGAAGTTCAACAAGTCGGGGTACCAATCCAAGAGTACTTCTCGTTTGGAACAAGTTAACAATATCGTGTATCTTTCGTTCGCTGATATTCGCGATGCTGTTGCCTTCTACAACGCCATCGCCAAACACCACGACAATATGGCAGTTGAGTTCATTCAGGGCAATGACTTGAATGAGGTGGGTTCAACCAATACCGATTTCCCTCGTTGATTTATTGCTAACGGCATTGAAGATCAAGAGTCCCTTGGCATATGGTGTTTGCTCCGCTTATGAAGGTCAGGTCATCGTTCATGTCCAATACCCTATTGGCACCGACCAGAGAAAGTTTGAGGATGATATCCGAGCACTTCTGAGTGCAGAGGACCGCTCTATCAATGCTTGGCAAAAGCTTCTCGACGGACCGATTGGAACCTTTGCTCTGGTTGTCGAATACCATGACGTGTCTCATGCAAAGCTTGCCATTCAGGAGCTGCATGGAAAGGTCATTGGGGTATGTAATTTGTTGTATTCTCTTTTGTTCACGAGCACAAGCTAAATGGAAAATAGGTTCCACCGTTCGCAACCATCATTTCCGTCTCTGAGCATCGCCCAGCTGGCTCGAAGAACACAACTCATTCCAAGATGACTCCAGTTGCGACTCCGACTCGGCAAACCGGCGAACAGCCCGATCTCGCTGCGATGTTGGGAAAGCTCAGTCTCAACAAAGGCAAGGCACCGGAGGCGCGCACCTTTTCTTTCGCAACTCCAATCACACCAGCTGATCTCTCATATCTTCCGTCTACCAACACTGGCTTTGGTGTTCCAGTAGGCTTCGGTGTCGCAACCAGCACGATGTATTCTCCTAGCAGCATGGGTACCGTTGGAGCTGTGGGAACCATGGGTATGGGCAACATGTTGACTGGCATGACCCCACAACCGACATTTCCGATGGCAGGCTCGATGGCAGGTTTCAGTCCTTTTGCGCAGACCCCTTATGCCGGTCAAGGTCCTTCCCCCATCCGCTTCAGCCAACCCGAATTCGGTCGTCCCATGGGCTATCAATCATTCGCTACTGATCATGCGCACTATGGATCACCATCACCAGGTCCCTCTCATCAACTTGGTTACTCCCCACGCCCAATTGGTCCCGTCCGTCGTCAGAATGCAGTCAAGGTTCCCTATCATATTGCTGCCAACTACCGTAGTCGTAACCAAGGCTCCTCTGGTGGCAATCACAACTTCGTCGACATTGAAAACATCCAATATGGTATTGATGTTCGTACCACGGTAAGTGCCATTCAAGGATCTTCAGGCCACCTCACGCTGACATGATTAGGTCATGTTGAGGAACATCCCAAACAAGGTTACCCAAGCTGAACTTAAGAAGTACGTTGATCAGTCTAGCTTTGGGCACTACGACTTTATGTACCTTCGAATTGATTTCAGCAATGATTGCAAGTAAGCTGAATTGTCTCCATTCTGCTCTTGCAGCTACTGACCGGTCCAGCGTCGGCTACGCCTTCATCAACTTCGTTGACGTATGTACCCTCTCCCCCACTTTCTGAGAATTTGACTGACTTAATGAAGCCGCTTGATATCGTCCCTGTATGTATCATACGGACATCACCAAATTCTTTACTAACGTGTGCAGTTTGTCCGATTGCGATCCGGTCAGAAGTGGGAGAGCTTCCGTAGCGATAAGCGCGCTGAGGTTTCCTATGCTAGTAAGTCTCCTCTCCACTTTGTAGCCCAAGCCCGTCTAACCTTTCTTTCAGCCATTCAGGGTAGAGATTGCCTCATCCAAAAGTTCAGAAACTCGTCTGTCATGCTCGAGCCTGACACTGCTCGCCCAAAGGTAAGAACGACCTACACTGCAGTGAATACGGGATTCTAATGTTTCAACAGCTCTTCTACACGTTCCCGGACCCGATGGTCGGCCAGGAGGAGCCATTCCCACCGTCTGACAACCATTCGAAGCTCACTCGCTCGTGCCAAAACGCTGAGAATGTTGGTTAGTATTTTCGTTCCAATTTCCTCGTTTTACGACTTACCAGCCGAAGGTTTGTTCGCTCCAAGTGCCGGTCAGCACCTTCGCGATGAACAGCGACGCCGTCGTTCCCAATTCGACCGCGGCACTTCCTTGGCCGAGCAGGAGGAGTATGACCTCGAGTATCATTCCTGGGGTGCTCACCGTTCATGTAAGTGAAAAATGTTTCTCTCGAAGCCTGAGTGTGCTAACCGCCTTGCAGACCGTTAAGCGACGGTTTCGTCGATCCTTCCAAGCACCTTTCTCTCACATTTCAGGCGACAACTACTTTGGCAACTTTTTCTTGTCAGTCACATCTACAACCTGGCTACATCTGCAGGTGGACCAATTGGCGGTGTGACTTTTATGAGCTCCGGCGAGACATCAAAAGCCTTTTTTTGACGGAAATTTGGCCGGCTCTGGATGGATGGATATACTCTATTTCATTTGCTTTTGCTGATACCCCTCTGCACAAAATTTGCTCTCTTTGGGCGATAACATTCGTGCGATGACGTTTGCGATGGATTTCCATAGAGATAAAATATCATCGGGGAAGCTTTCATAGCTCACAGTCGCCCTTGGCGTTCTAGGTAGTCTATCTAAGGTTTTGCAACCCAAACTTTGACTCTTGTGACAGTGACATTCTTTTGAGATGATCTTCGGTGACTGCGGCATCGTTCATACATTCCTGTTCCCAACTCCACACTCGAGGCAGTTTAAAGGACTTTATTGTTTCACAACTCGAAGGACGAATGTACAGCTAAGGCAAGCACAATTGAACCGGAATGCTTGTCAATGCACTGCAGAGGTAAGCATAATCATATCGTATTTATTCACTTCAGATCCAAGGCTGATCCACGCATGTACTACAATAATATTCCTCGCATCTATCCTATCAAACTATCAAAGCACCTCCAATGCAACCCCAAGAATCCAATCCCAAACGCCGCGCTAAAGCCAAATCAAAGTACCACTGAGTCCGTGAATCATATAACATACAATATAAACAATCGTCCTATTTCGGAGGAGGGGGAGGAGATCAAGGGCCCTCGGGCAAAGCAGGCAGCGGTTTCCGCGTTATCGTGAAGTTCCGGTTTGGCGTTGTGTTCGTGTCCGTTTCTGGAGAGCCAGGGGATGAAGGGGAATGAGGTTGAGGGTCGGGTGGCGGCGAGGGGAGATGAGGTGTGCTGTCTTCTGCTATGGGTGAGATGTTTGAGGTTGCAGTGAGGCGTGGAGGATGCTGGGGATCCGGTGGTGGCGTTTCTTCTTGTCTCGCAGAGCGGGTGGAACGGATTGAGGATTTGCGGCGCCGTTTCTTGGGAGTGTTTTTTGGGGAGGGGCCGGATGGTGGGTCCTCAATCGGTGCGAGTTCAGTAGGATGAGGGTGGTCCTTCGCACCCAAGGGCTCAGAAAGCATATCTCCGGTACCAGCCCCGTTCAGATCATCTGCCCCAGAGGGAGGTGTTAATGCGTGTTCGTCGGAACGAGAGTATGTCGATATTGGTGTCGGCGGGCTCTCATCCCTGCTTCTCGATCGCGAGACAGCTGTATCGATATCATCGGAATGCACGCGCCGATGTCCATTTTCTAGCCACCGTCCTGAGTCCGCGCGCGGGAAATCGGGACTTGCTGGCGGACTTGGACTACCGCCGAGTGGGCTTTCGAGCTGGTTGGGGTAGGAAGTGAGGCGGGAGTGGGAATGCCCTCTGCTGTGGAAGGTGGGGAAGTCGATGTTGCCTCCCCCCAAAACACGAGAAAAGATTACGAGGCCGAGACAGAGCAGCAGAAGGATAGATTGGACGATTGACATCCGTTTTTGAAAGACGACTTCGTCGGCTAGGATGTTGAGCCGCGAGCTGATGGCCAAGATCTCACGGCGAGATTCTTCCCGCTGGCCTTCAAGGGAGATGACGGTGCTTTGCCAGATCTCGTCGTATTGTTGTCTGAAGCCTCGAAGCTCGTCGAGAACTGTGTTGTTGAGTGTGTCGAGGAATGTGGTGGTTTTTTGGAGTTGCTTTTTCTCGACTTTCGTGAATGCTTCACGCAAGATCTTGGACTGTTCTTCGATGTATTTTAGGGAGAGGGTGGAGTTTGTTTCGAGGAGTTGGAGGCGCCGGGAGACGGCTTTGAAGAAGGATTCTTGGATTGTGGGGAGAGCGGAGGCAGAGGAAGAGGTGCTGGTCGTTTTGTTCTTAATGGAGCTGGTGATGTTGTGTGACTTGCTTGCTGTAGCTGTTGCAGACATAGATGGTGTTGGAGTGTCTGAGACTAGATTGGTTGCATTAGATGCGCTGCCTACAGTTGGCGAAGACTCCTTCGTGGGCGGCGACTCTGTTGGGAATACCTTCTCCGGCTGTGAAGCTTGGAGACTTGCCGTCGGTGCTGTTAAGTTTGCGTACAAATTGACAGATGCAACAGACGAACTGGACACCGGCGCTGATTCTGCTGTCGATTTGGCAGTCTCGGAAGGACTTGGTTGTGAATCAGGAGGAGTTTGGGTCGGAGCTTCTGATGGGAGACAAATGTCGTCGGCCAGCCCAGATTCAGGCAGATCAAAAATATAGAATCCAGGCTTTTTCCATGGGGAAATCGTCTCCTCCACAGAGGCACTCTCCTCGGGTTGACTGGAATCTACAACGGTTGGCCCGGGCTCTGGAGTGGTTGATTGGGCCTTCAGCTCAGCCTGCAGTCTCTCCTCTTCTTGGACTACTTCGGCTACAGCTTCGGGCACGTATTGTTCTTCACCACCCCCAGTCTCTTCAGGATCCTCGCCAGCCTCGGTCTCCTTCCAGCTCTCCAGCATTCGAGTCCCATGTACTCTGACCAGAGAAAGTGGGCAATAGTATTCGTTCCCATAATGACTCAAGAACTCGATCCGGATATATCTCGCCCATATCTGAGGATTTTCAATCAAGAATGCTTGTATCTCTCTCGAGTTTCGAGCCTCGTATGTTCCCAGGTCTTTCCACTTCTCCATCTTCACTGGGTATTTATCACTGACACTAACCCGGAACGTTCGAATCATGCTGGAGAAGAATTCGTAGTTGGCAAGGACGAGAGTATCGATCCAGATATCTTCCTGTAAGCTGATTAGCACAAGCATAAAAAAGATAAGCAAAGTATCATACCGAAAGCTCAATAATAATGAACTTATTCTCCGCTGAGCATTCGGAAAGCATATAAGAATCCTTATTCTCAATCAAGACACTCTTTGCATTCTTCGCCCCAGGATGTGTTTTCAGAACCGTAGCCCCAGCATCAAAAGAAGCATACGAGAAGCGCTCCTTGCACGTCTTCCCCGCATCCTTACTCCGATAATGATCCTTCGTCCTCTTCTCAGCCTCTTGGGATTCCCCTTCCCCTTCGGCCTGGGTATTCTCAGTCGTCTGCGCAGTCTCCTCCCCTTTTCCTCCACTTCTAAAAGCCCCAAAATCCAAATCTATCTCTCCTTCTTCTCCGAGCGAATCAAGGTGGTTCTGTATACTGTCCGAATCCCTCTTCTTCCCATCCCCAGCTTTCCTCTTCCCAATATCGTTCCCTTGTCCCGCCTTATCCAACGTCTGCTTCTTCCACTCCTCAAACGACAAGAAAGACGCTTCGTTCAACTCGCCGGTCTCGAGATCCGTAGCAACCGCTTCCTTGGTCTCCGCCGTGCTCTCTGCTTCCACAGGACTCGCACTCGACACCTCCTCTGCACTCCCCATGCTTGAGCCCACTATGCCATCTCCCGCCTGTGCCTCAGTAGCATTCTGCTCCTTAGCGTGCGTCCCATTCGCAGCGCTCCACGAGCTCTTCAAACACAGCTGCGGCAGCGAGTCCGTAATATAGTTGATAGTCCTCGCCTCGCACGTCCTTAGTAGCTCTGTGACTTCTGTAGGCGTTGGTTTCGAAGGGGCGCTGGATATCGAACTCCCGCTGACGCTGACGTTCGGGATGCCCAGCAAGTATGCGGCTGCGCAATACCGAAAGAGGTGGACCGGGATACGCATTCTGCTGGCTTCATCTTCTTGTTCTCGTTCGGCGAAGGGCGAGGAGGGCGGTATAGTTATATGTCGAAGGGGTGGAGAGGAGTGGTGGAACAGGTGGGGTGGATAAATTCTTGCGGAGGACGGTGGAGAGAAGGGGACAAACTGGCTTGTACCCAGACTCGCGGATTCACATCACATTGGCCAATTCGTGTGGATGATGGCGGCGTGCATGGCAGCTGCAGGCATTTCTTGTGGGCTTTGTTAATGGTTGTTGGGTGATAGGTTGGGGGTTTGTGGCGATGGTGGCTTTTTTCCTTGCTTTGAGGCCGGATGCGATGTCAGATGGAGCCGGAATTGGAGATTCCAGGGTCTTTTACACGAGCTGGAAACAAGACTCATACGATATACGGTGGGTTGATTGTTGTACAGGTTATATTTCACCATTTGAGATACAGTTTTTCTCCAGCAACCATGGGGAAGTTATGAAAGTGAGGTGTGAGTGATTAACAGAGCCACAGTGTTCTCGGCGTCTCCCCTCCTGGCAAGCCGAGATCCAAACTCCTCGGTTGGGCGAGTGACATCAGCGAATCTACCCCACAAAGAACAACAGCTACCTACCACTCCAAACACCACGTGTAATTGAGCCTCATCGACATCAAATCTCATACAATTTCCCATTTTCTCTTCCTCTCTCTGCTTCCTCAGACCAAAGTTCAAGACCCCCAAAAGGAAGAACACAGCAAGCAGATACACAAAATGGCATCATTCCTCCTTCGCCCCCTCTTCCGGCCCCAAGCTCTCGGTCTCGGTCTCGGTCTATCTATGGTTACATATCACGCACTGCACCAAAGACCAATGAGACTGGATTCTAGTCCCGTTTCTGGTAGCAGTGGTGTGTTTTCAGCGGATACTTATGGTAGGAATGCGAAGACGCCTGTGGTACAGGGTGGTCATCTGAATCCACGGGCTGTGAGGCAGATTAGTAGTGGGAGTATTGTTGGTATGTATTCAAATTATGTTTTGAAGGGAGAAGGCAAGCTTAGGAGAGGGTGAGCTAATGAGTGAGCAGGTTTGTGTGCTGGGCTGCTAGTCAGTACGTTCTCGCGGTCTCTGGCGCTGATATTGGGATTACTTGTCGTCGGTGTACAGGTGAGTTTGATGTCTTGGGAAATAGGTTTACGGGGGGAAGGAGAGGTGCTGACGAGAAGACAGTGGGCATCCAGTTACGGCATCCACATCATCCCGTACAACCGCCTGCAAAAATATGTCACGAGCATCGACCTGCGGTCCGCGGTGCAAGATAACGTAGCGTTCAAGATCTCGTTCGGAACGACGTTTGCATTAGCAGCCTTCATGCACTTCTAGGAAATTCAAATTAAGATATGTGGTGTGGTTCATACCGAGTTCATGCTTGCCTCCTGCCTCCGTTCGATGGTCCCAAGCTGTGCTGCTCCATCTTACAATTTTTCTCAAAGGAAATGGAAGTGACCACTCCCTTGTAGGTACGTAAGTATCTTGGGATGTGATTAGAATGGTACCGTCTCCCGCTCCAACCACTTCATCGCCAGCTCGTTCTCTCTGAAGAAATCCTTCGTCTTGGCATGGACATCGGCGTGATATTCGTTCAACCAGTTCTTCTCTCTTCTCGTCAAGAGGGTCTCGTCAATTAATTTTCGGCAATAAGGGACCATTGTTACATGCTCAAAGCCAAGGTATGGCTTATCGCCGAATTTGTGTTTCGTTTCTGCTTCTTTCACCATGACGATGTTCTCGATTCGGATGCCGAAGGTACCGTCTTCATAATAGCCCGGCTCATTGGAAATCACGTTTCCAGGTGCCAACGGGACTTCGGAATATTGGATTCGGGTTCCGATGCCGATTGGGCCTTCGTGGACGTTGAGGTATGAGCCTACACCGTGACCTGTGCCGTGTCGATAATCCAAACCTTCTTCCTAGAGGCGGGTTAGTGAAATTCTCCACGTGTATGTCGAATAGATCTTACCCATAGAAATTGTCTTGCTAGAGTGTCCAAAGCAAAGCCAGTAGTTCCCTTGGGGAATATGGCAACATCCAAGGCAATATGGCCTTTCAAGACCAGGGTATAAGCCTTCCTTTCCATCTCAGTCGGTTCTCCGAAGTGGAGGGTGCGAGTAGTGTCCGTAGTCCCATCGAAGTACTGCGCTCCAGAATCACAGAGGTATATCGCCTTCGGATCAATGGTTGAGCAATTGCCTCGTTCAGGCTTGTAATGAATGACCGCAGCATTGGCTCCAGTTGACGAAATCGTATCAAATGAGAGCCCAACAAAGTGCTTGTGCTTTGATCGCATTTCTTCCAGCTTATCAGCTGCTGTAACTTCATCCAGCTCCACTTTGTGGACATTGAGTTGATCCTCGAGCCAGGAGAAGTACTCAATCAGAGCTGCTCCATCCCGGATATGGCATTGCCTCATTCCCTCAAGCTCGGTCTCATTTTTCACAGCTTTAGCATCCCCAATGGGGCTCCGCAGTTCATCCACTTTGGTCTCTCCTCCTAATGACCTCTTCAAAGCCCAGGAAGTCTTGTTTGATACAAGGAACTTCCTGATCTTCGCCTCTGGAGGGCCATCTCCATTAGCTGAAGCCAGCGACTGGCCTAGCACTTGGGTATCCTCAAAGATCTTCTCATAAGGCCGAACGGAGACCCCATTGTCAGTTAGATACGTTTTGCACTCGCTGCTGAGGTTGCTCTCGTCGACATACAAAGTTGCCGTGGTAGGTGTGACGCTGGCATAGGAAAAGAAGACCGGGTTGTATGGAATATCGTTGCCTCGCAGGTTGAACAGCCATGCAATCTCGTCCAGCATGGAGACCACAAATCCAGAGCTCTTCTTCTTTTCCAGATCCTTTCGAAGTTCGTCCAGCTTGGTCTTCACATCCTTTCCGGCGAACTGCTTTGCCAGAACCTTGACAGGCTCGCTCGGCCTAGGAGGACGTCCTGTGCCCCAGATCTGGTCTACGAGGTTCTCTTCAATCGCCATCAGCTCTTGCCCGCCTCGTTTCTTGATCTTCTCTGCCAACTTTCGTGCATCTGGTGCAGAGATGACTGTAGGATCAACACCAACAACTTTTCCTCCCTCTGATTGATCTGCAGACCACTCTTGCCAAGTTGGAACATCCTGCAATCCTTGCTTGAGCAGCAGCCAATTCGAATCCAATTGTTTTGTTGCTTGATTGAAGTATCGACCGTCCGTAGCCAGCGCCGCCTTCTCATGAGTGACCACCGCGCACCCCGCGGATCCAGTAAACCCTGTTATGTATTCCCTTCTCGCGTCACATGGCGCAATATATTCGGAGGAATGGCTATCTTCTGAAGGAATGACTAGATTTTTTTGTCAGAGTCTGGGAGGAGAGAGAAATTTGCACACTCACATACTGTAGATGTCGACCTTGTTTTTCTGCATGAGCTCCCTTAGCCGGGTTAGGCGATCTGTTGTATCGACCTTTTCCATGTCTATGTCTGTCCTTCCGTCAGCACTTCCCCATGCTTTAGGTCTTCCAACGTGCCTGTTCTCGCGCTCGCAGAGCTGTATCGAAGGAAAATTCGAAGTCTCTGAGGTCGAAAGGGCGTAAACACGGAAACTGGACTCCTTATGAACGCTTTTCCAACAGCTCGAGGGTATCGCATTGGTTCAGGCCCCTCCGCGCAAGCACCTTCTGCTTCGAGATGCTAAGTGGGGGTTGCGGTGGCGGCCGAAGGTTGGTGGTAGGGTAGACCTTGAGGAATTTGTTAGTCAGAGGTGGACCTAAAAAGCGAAATGCGGCTTGAAGCAAACCTCTGAGCCGTTTTTTGAGCCGTGGGATGCAGCGGAGAAAAGAAGGCTTCGCAGAATGCAACCCAAGCAAACAAGGCCTTGGAAGAGAAGGCTGAAGCACCTGAGTCAGCAACCAGGGTTGAAACGGAAGGCTGCAGATTTCGGAGGACAATCTTCATCCTTCAACTGAACGGGCTACAATATGAAGTGTACTGAGCCGAAACGGCGTATCGTGTCATTATGATGTCGTGCGAGATTGTTCACTCTTTTCTCGTCTCTAAAAGTTTTCTTTCAACCCTCGATCTGCGAATCTCAACCTCATGATCGGGTTACAACCACAAATTATGGCGAACGTTGATAGTGGGCAGTTGCCAACCTCTCTTGAGGAAGTTGAAGCTGTAGGTACCACCGCTAGTATATTGTGGTCTGGCGCTGCTGTTTGATGGTCTTGGTTGATGCGAGTGCGACCTTGAGGGTCACAGAGGCGAACGACGGCGATGGCTCGCGGACCTCGATCTTGTACTCGTGGGATGATATGCTGACCTTCTGTAGCTGATCCGTCAGCTGTACTCCCCTGGGAGATCGGATCAGGTCGTCAAGACGCAAGAGACGCTGCAAAAGCTCCAGCGATCTCCAGAAGGATGGCAGCTCGCCAGCAGCCTGATGAACAGCAGGGACCAGCAGATCAGATTCTTCGCAGCCTTGACTTTCATCGTCAAACTCAATACAGATGCGTAAGCCTATCGAAATCTGACTTTCGTGTTGAACTGACGCCATCCCAGCAAGTCCCTAGGAGAAGAAGATGCTCAGGCTCTGCTCCAGACTCTCATCGGTTGGCTGATTCGATGCATGGAGATTTCAGAAGGTGCCTTGGTGGTAAGAAAGCTGTGTTCGACGTTGGTTGCTTACTTCATGCAATTCTCCACCTCTTGGGAGAGATGTCTCAAGCATCTGATGTATTCTCTTTGCAACAACGAGGCTCGGCCATACACTTCTCTCGATGAGGCTCCTGAAACGGAGATATTGAGGCACAGTCTCTCAGACGCCAAAGCCGTCGCTGTATTCTGGGTTGCAACAACACTTGTCGAGGAAGTTGGAAAGACGGATTCAAATTCGATGAAGCAGCACAAATTCCATCGTCAAGTTGTGCCTAATGTTGATGATATTGTACCGCTGATTTCGAAGTACATCAATAACAACGCTACGGAAACCGCACATGGTACAGTCAAGCAGGAGGCGATGAAGTGCTTCCAGGCATGGGTATCCTACTCACACCGCGCATTCATTGACGACGAGATTGTCCTTGAGCCGCTGCGAAACTTGATTAAGCCAGCACTGATGTGCTTGCTGGATGGTGACCTCTACGAGACAACTGTTGAACTATTCTCGGATGTTTTGGCAAATTATTCCAAGTTTCTCCATAAAGAGGACTTCGAAACTCTCCAGTCTCTTTTCAACAGCACATGGGCTCAGGAGCGGTATGAAAGATTGATCAACGGCGATTTTGACTTCGATTCCTTACAGTTTGGAATGTTCATGATCGCATTTGGCGATGCTACAGTCCAAAATTTGACCAAGAACCTAGGAACCGATCTTCAGTGTCAGCAATACCTTTCCGCCCTCTGCGGTCTTCTTGGAGCAGAAGGCCATGCAATTTATGAGGACAAAATCTATGTCCCAGCACTGGAGTTTTGGAATACGTTGGTGGAAACTATGGTTGATGACATTTATTCTGAAGGAGGAAAGCACCCGCCATGGTTCCCAACAGCCCAAGCACTCGTCATGCAAGCGATTGAAAGATGTTGGCGGAAGAGTCAATTCCCTCCTGCTAATGAGTTCAGTTCGTGGGATTCCGTCGATAGAATCGGCTTCAAAGACGCCCGTAGAGATTTCTCGGACCTGCTTCAGCAATTCTTCCTCACCACTGGCATACCCCTCCTCCAGGTCTTCATCGATCTTATTCAAAAATCTGCCGCCTCAAAGAACTGGGCTGAACTCGAGGCTTCCATCTATTGTCTTGGAGGATTCTCTGATACTTCTTCCGAAGATGCGCTGCGTGATGAATACCTTGACAAGGTTTTCACACCATCACTTCTCGATCTTTTCACAGGTCCTCACAAAGAGGTCCCAAGGCCAACGATGCAGTCATTTCTCGATTTAATCATCGGCTACTCTGAATACTTCAAGCACAGGACGCAGGCTTTGCCAAAAGTCTTGACCTTTGTATTTCAAGCCACCAGCTCTCCAAGCCTGGCTAAGAAAGCATCGAAGGCTATCACAAGGCTGTGCTCTGACTGTCGGAAGATCCTGCTACCTGAGTTGGGTGCATTTATTCAACAATACAGCAGTATTGCCTCAAATTACTCTCTTGACGGATCTGTCAAGGAATCGATCATGGAAGGCATTGCCTCCATTATTCAAGCATTGGAGAAAGAAGAGCAAAGAGTGGCCCCATTGGAGCAGTTGCTCAACTTTATTGAGGCTGATGTGGAACAAAGTCTTCTTCTCCTTTCCTCCATCGTTCCTCTCCAGGGAAGAGACCAGTCGGACACCTCCCAGATGGATGGTGGCCGAGGAGCAATGGCTTTGGAACTTGGGGTCACAGCCTTCAAATGCCTTGCAGGCATCGCAAAGGGCATCCAGATCCCAGACGATGGACCAGTGGACCTCGAGAAACGAGAATCCAGATCATCCACATTTTGGACAGATGGTGAGGGCTCGCGCATTCAGCAACGGATATACTCCATGATGTGCCGTATGTACGACGCACTTGGTAATCGGGGCGAGATTGTCGAGGAAGTCTGTGATATTTGGCGTCAAGGATTCCGAGAGATGGAGCCAGGACCATTTGTGATGCCGCCGAATATGGCCGCCCAGTTCTTCATGAAAGCTAACTTCCAAACACCACGGCTGGGTCGTGTCATCACCACAGCATGTTCTTTAATCAGCAGTAACAAGTGGGGCGATGGGTTAGGCGGCGTCTTAGCTGTTCTGTTAGCTTGGGTTGCCTCACTACTCCATACTCTTGGAGGTAGGTTTCCGGATTCAACCCAAAGGTCCGATACTGATTAGTTTGCAGAACCCGGCAATGATCCTGAGCTTACCCAAACTGGAATCGAGTTTGTATTCCGACTTCTTCCTAAATATTCTCACGTTCTTTTGAACCATCAACCATCGTCATCTCTGGAGTTCATCTTCATGTTCACCCTCAAAGCTCTGGCAGGCAGCGACCCCTTGCCCAAACAAGCAGCGGCTGAATTCTGGGTATGTCGTCCCATCTCTGCTTCTCACCGTGCTAAAACTTTCAGGCAACCTTCATCGGCCTTCCAAATCAACCAGAACCATTACAAGCTTCCGTCAACAACGCCATCCAGCACCTCGGCCCAATGCTCGCCCAAGCATTGATCTACAATATTGGTGGTCACGCCGCAAGAAGCGAACTAGATAAGCTTTCCGAGCCGGTGAAGAAATTGGTCGTTCGACAAGTCAATGCAAGAACCTGGCTGGAGGCTGCTCTCCTTGATCCAAGCTTTCCTAGCGACATAGTGTCCGACAAAGACAAACAGCTCTTCTTGCAGAAGATCATGAAGTGAGTAATACGTCTGCTGTAACAAATTTGTAAAGTCGAAGCTAATCTTGAACAGTCTTCGGGGAGCCAGAGGAACAAATCAAGTGGTCAGAGACTTCTGGCTCGCGTGTCGCGGCACGAACTTCACATATGTCTCTTAATAATTCATGAGTTTACTTGATACCCATTGGTGAAATGAAAAGCTTTCGAGAATTGGATGGAGAATAGATATTGGGTGCTGGGGAGATTTTGCGGGAAACTGCCCATGTGGCCTCCGATGCTCCGTCCAGGATATCTAGGGGCTGATCGATGGATTGGCAATTCAAAGTAGATCACCTCGTTTTACCTGCTGCGAAGTTTGTCTTCTTGATTTACAGCTTTCCAATTAGTATCGGGTCTTGCCTCCGTTTCCATCCCCAGTGGGGTGCCTTGATGGTGTTTCTCCCGGCCCAGCCGCCCAATTCACCTTTATCATCTAAATACCTCTTTAGCATGAAGTAAGACTCAACGTCCTTGTAGAATATTCAGATGCTCACGTCCGCCTCCTCAGCACTAGACGAAATCGTGTCACCAAACAAATGGCGGGGTGGCGGTCTGGACAGTGCACTCCAAAGCAAGCAAAATCGAGCAAACAAGAGAGACGAAATTTGGGACTGGGCGTTTTGATTTGCTGCAATTTTGCGCGTACGATTGGTCATGAGGTGTAAAATTGGCGGCAGCCGATCGGATATGCACATAATAAGTAGTAAGGTAAGATCAGGGCTATCTTGAGGCAAGTAAGCTAAACTGAGAGCATCCTCAAACGACTTCATAATATTAAAAGAGTTTTTAATACGTTTGCTTAATACTGTTATGAACAGCTTCACGAGACCAAAATTCTGATACCTGGTTGATTCTGCGATAAAGATTCGGCTAAGATTATTAGCATAATTTATAACGAATCTAGAACACTCTTAAGTCTACTTCCGTCTTTGAATTAGAGTAGCTACTATTCTAACCTGAAGTAGGTCCTGAGTCTTGAGCACATTAATAAGTTGGCTGGATTATACTCAGGGCTTCTTCTCCTATCCCCCTCTAAAGGAAAATATCAATTTCTACTAATTACGCTTTCATGTCGCCTATCAAGTCTTGCTTGCTCGTGACGCCATTGCTGTACTGGATCTGTCACGGGCATGCTCTCGGGTCACATGATTACGGCTCTTCCAGTCCTCACGGATCACTAGCAAGAGAGGCCGGCCTCAAACATGACCTGTATTAGGTCAGTAGTTACGCCTCGACCCTTACAGCGTCGAGCACATGTCTTTTCCTTTTCTCCTTAGCTTTGGATCTTTAATAGACTACCTCTTACTCTCTTAGAGCCCGTTCGGCCGCGCACTGCCCTCTACTGCCCTGTACGGCCCCGTACCGCCTTTTGGAATATTGCGTTCGGCCAGGGGCCGTACGAAGGGCGGTATTTACATACCGCCCTTCGTGCTGCCCTCCGTACTGCCCTCCATACCGCCCTGTACAGCTTCCCATACAAAATTGGTACTGCCCTGTAATGTTCGTATAATCAGAAAAAGCCTGATTGTACGGGTATACAGGGCAGTATCTGCTTACAAAGCGTCATTTGCACGTGCTATAGCTAAGTAATCAATAGATAAAACGCGCTAGTTTATCGTTGTGCAGACGCGTTTTATGTACTATACGCAATTTAATACTCTCTTGCTTCCTTATTTTTACCCTGATTCCTTTAATAATATGGACCCCGAATGGTCCGCTCTCCTTATCGAAGCCGACGAGCTTGAAGACGAACTTGATGCAGAAGAAGAAGAGGCTTGGTGGCAAGCTTCAGCTTTAGTTACCTCCCAACATGGCCTCAATCACTGTTGCGCTACACCATGCCGACGTGTAAAGAGATTTATTATTAGCGGCCCACTATAAAGCTTAGTAAACTATGAGTAATAGGGCCCGTACGCCCGTACTGCCCTTTTTACAGAACCGGCCGAACGCACGGTACAGGGCGGTATTCCCTTTACCTGCCCTCATACCGCCCTGTAAAGATATTACACATACAGGGCGGTAAACGGAATACCGCCCTAATACAGGGCAGTGGAGGGCAGTGCGCGGCCGAACGGGCTCTTAGTCATCTGCTACACCCGTGAATGCTACGGGTAAGGGTGACTACTAGGGGACAAGCAGACAGGGTTCGTTACAGAACCTGCGCTATTCCTACAAAGGGGGCCGATTTTGAATATTAAAGCAAAATAGTAACTCTGCAATCTTAGAATAAGGAGCATATTGGTTTGCGAAACTCTACTTGGGAGTAATCGTGTCTGCTGTATTTATTTTAGCCAGTGTGGGAAATGAGTAGAGTAGAGTAGAGTAGTGGGCTCTACTCATATTCTACTCAACTATATTTCTCACTACTCATACTCTACTCAATACTCAACTCAACTACTCTAGAATATTCTAGAGTAGTTGAGTAGTATACACGTGATGTTACACGTGATAAGCTAGCCTAATTTGGTAAGGCCCCGGGGGTGGCCCGAGCCTAGCGCCACTGTCCTGCCTAATCAAGTAGAGGCGAGGCTTAGTAAGTGAGGAAAACCTGTTTTTTTAGAAGAAAAGTAGTATTTAAGTAGCCTTATATAAGTACTAACTTAACTTATATAGTAATACTTAATAGGTATACTTATATATTTATTAATAACTAAATAAATATTGTATTACTATATTTATATAACTTGCACGTGACTACTCCTGAGTTACTCTAGAGTAGTACTCTACTCTACTCTACTCAAGACTACTCTAGAGTAGCTTGAGTAGCTTGAGTAGTTTTTGCCCACACTGATTTTAGCGTCCTGCGTAGTGGCATATACACCTTATTCGTAATATAGGCTGGAGTAATCCTAACGAGTAATTGCAGTATTATAATCGGGAGTACTCCGTACTACGCCTAGTAGTAGATCACATGGATTCTTTTCTTTTCTAACAAAATATGCTAGGTCATACAGTTTATTCCATTTAACGTTGCTCCATATCTTCCTTCATTTTCCTCCTTAACCCGATTCTTTGCCAGCATCGTTGCCAATTTAAAGCCATAAATACTTGCCAATACCAATTTTCGTATTGCCGCATAATAAGGATGAGAATTCCTAGAATACTGAAGACGAAGACTAGGCCTATAAATGACCCGAAGTTTGCAGGGATAAATGAAATTACGTCTTTGTTCATCGAGAGGATCGCCGCCGAAAGTGCGATAGGAGAGATATAGATCTGTGAGTGTGAAAGCTGTTAGAAGTCTGGTGGTGGTGGTTCCTTCCTGCCTTCCTAAGGAAGTAAAAGACTTGCCATCATGATTAACGTCAGTCCTTTATTATCCTGGGCTATCTTGTGCTGCATATTTCCTACTTCATTGCTCTCAAGAATAAGTCGAAGTTCGAGCTAAACAATTCAATGACAATGTTAGTAACTTTGTACTAGTATAGCTTTATAACGAGTGGGAAAATAAGCCGATAATGGAAACTCACCTCTTGTGCAAACTCAGAGCAGCTTTCCGCCAGGTACTCGAGTTCGTCCCTTAGCGAGTCTAATTCAGTGAAAGTTATTTCAATATCGCGCAGAGACCGTTCACCATTACGCGGGCTAGAAAGGTTCTCGAAATATATAGCATAATTGACGCAGAAGTTCTCCCAGGCACCGATTGTTTTGGATAGAAATAGAAGCAGTTGCGTTGTGAGTCTTTTGACTTGAACGATCCAGTCACGCGATGACTTGACCATTTCGTTGTGATGGGCTGCTGTAGAAGAGGATCGCTCTCTGGACGTGCACAAGGAATACTGACACGTCTGTTTAATGTATTAATAGACATCAAACTAAGTAAACAAACTTGAAAATATCTTAGATACCAGCAATGCTTGCCATCCTCAATATTTTCCTTCGATGTCTATTTGGTAGACTACAAGTTCGTGTGGATTCACATTGCTCGACTCTCCGCTTTAGAACCCTTAGAAAAGACGACTCACCTGCTCATAATCGCGAATATTCTGTCTTATCTTGGCAACCACTTGCACCCATTCATGTTTAACCTGGGCAATGCGAATTCGGAAACAGGAGAGAAAATATTCTCGCGGTGTCCGAACTGTCTTCTCGGCGTCGATGACGCCATATGTGAGAGGGTCGGCATTCATGCCGCCCTCCATTATAGCATCGTCGTGGTATGCCTCCACGGTTTCTTTTGCTTCATCAACGGCGTCGAAGTAAGTGTCAAAAAAGCCGTAGGCGACCCACCGCGAATCGTCTTCTCCGGCTACCAGACAAGACATTTGTGCCTCGTAGAGAAAGTTAGAGGGCCCCGAGCTCTTCCAATCCAGGAATGAGACATCTCGGCATTGCCTCAAGCGGTTTGCGTTCGAATCAAGACGGTGATCTTCCCACGCTCTTTCCGACACCCGCCATACATAGAACGGGATGTGGAATGCCAGCTGAAACATGGGCAACCCAGGCTATGTGGCTTTGTTAGCAAGCACCCTGCAACCCGATCTGGACCAGTCTTCTTACAGGAAATGTGACACCAATAAAATTCTCCCAAGCGAGGTGCTTGTAGAGGGCGTCGCGAAGGCCCAAGGCTTGAGACTCTGATGCGGTACCAATGAGTGCAAGGATGCCCCAACGGTCCAAGTTGGTAATAAATCTACAACTCTATCAGCATTACTAACCCACAGAAGCGTATTGACACAACTGGTGTTTACGCACATTTTCCGTTGTTCGGCATCTGGATACGGATCTGGCTCTAGCTCCGGCTCCGGCTCCGTCTGGCTCCGGCTCAGATCTAGATCTTTGGGCCGCTTTTCTTCCCTATGAGGATTTTCCAAGTCCGGCTTCGGCTCGGAGTCCACGCCCGATAAAGATGAGTCATTATTGCCGGCTGAAGCCGCACCCTCGCTGGCGCTCGCATTCCCGCTCTCGCTAACCTTATTGGCTGGAATAGAGAATCGCTAAAGTTCAACATAAGCCCAGCCTTTACCCAGGTTTGGTTTGGAATTTGGGCCAGCTTACGGGTCTCTTCAACTGCTCATACAGCTGACGCGCTGTTAGCGGACCTCGGTATCTCCGTGCTTGTTCCTTCCCACCGGTGCAACTCCTTTCATCCAACCACGCGATGGGGCCGCCGACGTCTCCATTCTCTGCTTGGAGCGATTCAAGGCTTGCGCCAAAGCAATACTGTTCAACCTTGTCCGCCCGGGGGAGACAAGCGTCCGATTCATCACCATCTTTCATGAAGCCTCGAACGACATCGTCCTCAAGCAGCCCTCGATTTTCGATACAAGTTCCGTTTTCAACGCCGTACTGAAGATTTGTGCGGCGCGTCGCGAATATCGGATTCCACTCAGGGTGGCTTAAGTTCAGAAAGCGGCTGGGCCCTGGTCGTCCACCAGGCGGTTTTCGTTTTTGTTGCACCATACTAGGTATGGCTTGCGGCTCGGGACGCACTCGGGAATGAACAACCCGATAGATGGAACAGCTGGAGGCAAAAGCATCTGGAATAGCCACCTAGAGGAGAGTGCAAATCGAGTTCGTTCGGGGATGCAAAAGGAGGGCAGACAAAGGTGTAACTTTTCTCTCCAGAAACCTTCTCCATATATACTGTACTCAGAATGCTCCACCGCTCATCTAAGAACGCCTTGCTAAATACACCAACGGAACACCAAACCGCTTTAAACCACACCTGCAGTCAAACTCATCGGCCCACTACTGATTCTTCAGATCACGTCCTCCTAGCCTCCATCATTGCTTGACGAATACCTTCTCAGTTCGACATTCTGCGCATCGTGGCTGTTGGCAATTGGGGCAGGCATCTGCCATTATATGAATCTTGGTCTGTCCACAGGAGCACTTCCTTTCGGTGAGCCCCGCATACCGTCGAATGTTGGGAGTCAGAGGGATCGTACACATGTCCACACGAAGATGGTCCTCTTTTTACTCTTCGAGGGTGGCTGGTATCCGCAGAATATCTTGTCAGCTAATCAAGCTCCTTACAATTGTGCCACCACAATTCTCCTATTGGCTCTCTCTTCGACTAACCATCCTCTATGCCTGACCTAGTAAGTCGGGCACGCGTGCTGTGGTGAGGCTTCCCCTCCGGCTGTTGGGCTCGACGTGGCTGGTTGGGTATGGCTGCATGTAGACACTGGGAGGGGGTCATTGACTCTGCAAGTCAGCTTGGCATCGTATCAACCAATTAGGACATTACTTAGGGTGGAAATAGTAGCGTTGCTGCCTTTCAGGATGCGTGAAATGTTGTGATATATTGCGAAAAAAAACTATCTGTTCGCAAAGAAACTTTGGACGCCTCACGGCCGGAGAAGTCGAGAGGACAATATAAAGCCCTCCACTCAATTCTTTATTTCTCGCCCTCCCACTGTTTAAAATTGAATTTGTTTTGGGGATTCTTAACAATAGAATTTTTATATCATTCATTAGTTTTCTGGTAACAAGTTAATTTGTTGTATTTGCGCATGATTGGCTTCGACTGAAAGTAGGCACAGACCGCCTCGCACCCAAAATCCATCTTCATCATGCGGCAGCCCGACCAAATACGGCAGACGTTGGGCAAGACAGATGCACGGGGAAGGTCAAGCCGTAACGCAACCATCGAATTGATAAATCGATGCATCTAGTAGCAGAACGGAGGAAGGGCATCATCTCCGAAATCTCGCGAAACGCTCTTCATCCATCCGTCTGCTCGAAAAACGACAGTGGGAGGATGGATACAAAAGGAGTGTGCCCCTGCCAACCCCTGTAACATCCCTGTTTCGCTCGCGTAGCATTCCTAAAGTATAGGTGTACGCCCAAAACAGCAATGACAGGAGGCTAACTCTAATCAAGGATATATAAGCACCCTCTCTGGGTTTACCCTAGAAGGGTGCTTATGTATTTGAAAATTAGATTCCTCTCTAGCCCCCTTCCCCTATGCCCTCGTCTGGTAGAAACTGTCCACGCTAGCAAGGGTGTGTTTTCCGCACTAAGCCAGGGGGTCCGCACAGCCCACTCTGCATTAATATTACGGAGGTACAGCCCATAAGTATTCACATAGCAACCGAATCGACAGGGGCCTATGAAAATTTAAACCCTCATAACTCTTTCAAAACGCGACATAAAAGCACCTAGTAAACTCGATTATTATCTCACATACATATACTTTTATACTATCTCATTTTTCTGTTTTTTATAGCATTTCGTAGTTACGTTGTAAGGGTTTGAAATTCGGACCCCTGCTAGCGCTATATGAATACTTATGAGCTGTACCTCCGTATGTACTTTGCATATGAATTTATTAGGGCCCGTCCTGCCAACTACTATATACTATTCAGGTGTTTTTATCAAGATTTGTGGGGCACGCGGCTGCATTATTTTACTACGTACAGTCTTCAGTCTAGTTTCCTTATATTCAGGGCCTTAGGGCTTTAAAAATATATTAGGCTTTAAAGTATTGTGTATTTATTAATTCTTTTAATTTTATTTAAGAATTAGCTTATAAGAGACTATAGAGCGATTAAGGGCTCGTCCTACTAACTACTATATACTATTCACATATATTATATACTAGTCAAAGCTTTAACTATTACTATTCCTACAACTACTATATAAAGGCTCTATTTGAAAAAAATATGAGAAAATATGAGACCACTATATAGATTGCCTTTTTTATATGATTTTAAAAGCTGGTCCGGACTAGCTTTTAACTAGGGTACAGGCCCCTATATACCTAGCCCCTATCTCTAAGGTATTAAATGCCTAGAAATAACTATAAGAATAACGATTTATTTTTTAATAATTAATCGCTCTATAGTCTCTTATAAGCGAATTCTTAAATAAAATTAAAAGAATTAATAAATACGTAATACTTTAAAGCCTAATATATTTTTTAAAGCCCTAAGGCCCTAAATATAAGGAAACTAGACTAAATGTGACGATATTCCACCTAGTCACTTAACTATATCCCATGTCCTATATATCCCATGTCTTATATGTCTCATGTCCTATATATCCTATACTACCACGTGACGCGGCCGCTTTACTAAGGGAATCTAGATAGAGTATACCTAGGGAAATTTAGGAAGCTAAGCCCTATACGGACTAGTGTATTATAGGGTATATATATACTCCTATAACCTCCTATATTCTAGTCTTCCCTTCCTTAGCTTTAAACCGTCTTTATAAGGGACCTTCTACCTTACTTTCTAAGCCCTAAATACCGTACCTGTAATAGTATTTAAAGCTTAATCCTTTTAATCCTATAGAGGATTTCAAATAAACCAAAATACCCCTATTTAACTCCGAATAAAGGTACTATTATAATTATAGAACTTTAGAATATAAGCTAAAGCTTTAGAATAATAAGAGTAATGAACTACTCTAGACCCTTATATACTAGTAGTACGTCAGAAACCCCCGAAAAAACCCCCCCGAAAATCGAAGAATCCTATTAAAGGCTATTCTTTAACTAAGTCCTATAGCGATAAGCACCTATAAGCTAGTAACCTAACTACTAATAGTAAGCCTTACCCTCTTATAAGCCTCATATATACGCTAGTAACGAGACTACTAGGGAAGATATATAGAGGAAAAGTGTAATAGGTTAACTTTCTAGGACCTAGGACCTCACGTAACTAGGAAGGATATCGAATTCTTAATAAGCTCCTATTAGATTAGGTTATCCCGTCGGTAACCCTTCCTAATCCGAACGCCTCGTCGATATTCCGGGAAGCTTTACGGATAAATCTATTAAGGAAGGGTACTCCCTATTTATTAGAAAAGTCCTTAATATAGACTACCTAATCACCTCTCATGATTTGAATAGTTAGTTTAAGGACCCTATTAACCTCCTTAAGGATATTAACCTAATTATTAAGAGTTACCGAGACACTACTATAAAGCTAGCTAAATATAAGAAGAGATATAGAGATACTAAGGGTATTTTTGAGAATACTAAGCTCTAGAATACTAAGCTCGAG